>JAKWJD010001757.1:16707423-17007423 GCA_027705065.1 Solanum peruvianum | reverse complement strand
CCCTTCCTAAGGTTATGCCAGAAGGGTCAATAAAAGGACCTATAGATCGAGAAGCAGAAGTTGAGGTTAAGATTAAGCAAGCTCGCCTCAAAGTCGAAAGAAGCTACAAATTCTACTCTGGATATCCTAAGTAATGACCTGAAAACGCTACGCTAAAGAGGAGTTGGCCCAAAGTGATGCGATATTTGAAGTTAGAGTTAGAAAACACCGCTCTACCTTCTAACCTTACAAGAAGACTGGGCATTGCCACAGGCGCTATGGAGCAACAGAAGAAGAGGAGTATAAGAAAGAAAAGGCCCAACTTATCTGCGCACAGGCTAGACTCCAAACTCAATTTAGTTTAAGCCTCTATGGAACGGGAAAGAGAAATAGCAAGGTTTTTAGTGCTTATCAGGCAGACCGTGAGATTGAGAGAGGTCAAAGAATAGCCGAGCGAGATGCACTCCACCTTCAAATTGAAGAACTCCAGAACAAAGGGAAAATTTGACGCATGAAGTCAATACTGCTCGCCACTGGTTACAGAATTGTTATGACAATATGGATGAAGCCAGAGACCCGAAACTACAACTCAGGGATGAACTCAACAATGTTATGCTAGATATTTACCAGAACGATGAGAGGTTGGGCCAACAGGCCCGTGCTTTGGCTCCATATCTACCTAAAGCGTTGGCGAAGATTTATAAGGGCCTCGGAGATGATTGAGATTCGAGGATTCAGTTTCTTTTAGAGTCTATTTCTTAGTAGTGACTATTTCATTATTATTATTCTTTTAGGTTTTTCTCTTTCTTTTCGTTTGTTATTTTATTTCATTTAGAGTCTAAGTCCTAGGTACTCTTCTGTTTCTTTGTTTGTTGTTTTATTCAATCATTGTTTCAAATATTTGAAAATGAATGAAAAGATTTACTTTCGGTCACCTTATGTGCATATGTCATGCAAAAAAAAAAAAAAAAAAAAAAAAGTAAATTTATATATAAAAAAAATAAATTATTATAATATATTCCTCGAACTACGCAAGATCTGATTCATGGGCCAAACATGATACGTAGGCAACCCAGGGGGGTTCGATCCAAATATTATTTCATTATTATTATTATTTCTTTCTTTTCTTTTCTTTCTTTCTTTCTCTTAAAAATGATATATCATAATAAAAAAAATGATAATCATAATGATAATAAATAAACAAACAAATAAATAAATAAATAATAATAAAATATTAAAAAACTAATGAAGAGAAGAATGCCTAGGTAAGCCGGGATGAAACATGAGGTCCTCCATATTAGAAGTATGTATGTGGATACAATGTGCATAATTTCTTAACACTAATCGGTTTGTTACTCTATTCAGAGAGAGAGAGAAGAGAGATAGAGAGAGAAAGAGAGAGAGACATACTAGCTTAAAGGTGGTTGGTTTGTGGTTAAACTGGCATCACATCCTTACAACACAAGATCGAAAGGGAAACAAAAAATGGCCCCCAGAGACGGAAATGAATCGGACAATGATGAGGAGATCCAAAACCAGATGACTTCACAAGAAACAGGGACAACAGAAGAGATAAGGGTGTTAAGACAACAAATGGCAGAGAGATGTACGAGGCTTGGATGAGTGGACAACCTCCACCATCTTCAATCCGAGACTATTTTAATACAAATATGTCTCACCCTATCCAGGTGTCGACAAGCGATCCGATATATCCCCCTGGATTCAACCCCTATGCTAACACATCCAATGTCGCTGGAACTTCTATGGTGCGCCCTTCGAATACGCCTGTGATAAGTAATCACTCTTTGTGTCAACTGCCCCGACTAACAGCATCCCGCAGCCAATGATGGTGCCCAAATCCAACAGCGATCCTCCGCCCAAGTTCGGCGTGATCAGAGTTACACTCTTGAAGAGGCCATTAAAATTCCAAGCTCCCATCCCCACATTCATCAATATAGTTCCCCTGTCGAAATTGAGAGGATGGTCAAGAATGAGGAACATAGAAATGACTAAGAAAATGAAGAGTTTGGAACAGAGTATAAGAGATATGCAAGGACTAGGAGGCCACAAAGGCATCTCGTTCAGTGACTTGTGTATGTTTCCTCACGTCCATTTGCCTGCTGGTTTTAAAACTCCAAAGTTTGAAAAATACGACGGTCACGGAGACCCCATAGCTCATCTAAAGAGATATTGCAACCAATTGAGGGGGTGCAGAGGGCAAAGAAGAGTTACTTATGGCCTATTTTGGGGAAAGCTTAGTAGGGATTGCATCTGAATGGTTCATAGATCAGGATATCACCAACTGGCACACATGGGATGATTTGGCTCGATGTTTTGTACAACAATTCCAATATAATATTGACATTGTTCCAGATCGCTCCTCGTTAGCCAACATGAGAAAAAAGACCACGGAAAATTTTCGTGAATATGCTATCAGATGGAGGGAACAAGCTGCTAGGGTTAAACCACCGATGAAGGAGTCAGAGATGATTGACGTTTTTCTCCAGGCGCAAGAACCTGATTACTTTCACTATCTGCTTTCTGCCGTAGGGAAGACATTCGCTGAAGTTATTAAGGTGGGGGAAATGGTGGAAAATGGCATCAAGTCTGGGAGATTGTAAGTCAAGCTGCTTTAAAAGCCACAACACAAGTGCTTCAAAATGGTTCTGGAAATATTGGAGGGAAGAAGAGAAGGGAGGATGTGGCCACTATTGTATCAGCGCCTAGGACTCATGTTCTAGGTAATTCCCCACAACACTATTTTCCTTCCCAAGCTCCACAATATTCTGTCCCATACACTCCATATCATGTTTTTAATGCACAACCAATTGCACCCCCTTCTTATCCACAATGGCGTGCACCAACTCCACAAAATCATCCACCACCACCACAAGTTCATCAAAATACTGCTAGAATTCCTTCCCGTCCTAGACCACAATACAAAAAGGGAAATGGCGTTAAAGGTGAGTTCACTCCTATTGGGGAGTCGTATGCTAGCTTGTTTCAAAATTAAGGACGTTGAATGTTTTGAGTCCTATTGAGAGAAAGATGTCGAATCCTCCCCCGAGAAATTTGGATTATTCTCAACATTGCGCATATTGTTCTAATGCCCCAGGGCACAACATAGAGAGATGTTGGTATTTGAAAAGGCCATTCAGGATTTGATCGATTCTAATCGAATTATAGTTGAAAGTCCGAGTGGACCCAACATCAATCAAAATCCATTGCCGAGGCATCCTGAAACAAACATGCTGGAAATGATGAAGGGTCATGAAGAGTTTGCATCTCCTTATAAGCCAATCCTTAGGGTTGGAACTGGCATTGAGAAGTCAGCAAATGTTGTTGATTTAACAAAAATGATGCCTTTAGGGGCGGAAAATGTGTTAGAAAAGTTGAGTCCATCAAACACACCCATCTTAACTGTGAAAGGAGCCCTTGAAGATGTTTGGGCAAGTCCGAGTAAGGCAAAAGCGTCTGTTCCAAAAGGGCCAAACAAGCCTATCTTGATCGTGCGAGGGGCCCATATTCCTCCTGTGATTATCAGGCCAGTACCTCAGCTTCCAATGACTAACCCCAAAGCTGTTCCTTGGAATTATGAGCCTACTGTCGTGACATACAAGGGAAAAGAAATTGATGAAGAAATTGATGAAATAGGAGGAATAACCCGTTCAGGAAGATGTTATGTCCCGATGGAATTAAGGAAAACTAAAAATGACCAAATACAAATAAAGAGTCCAGTCACTGAAGGAGAGGCAGAGGAATTCCTAAGGAAGATGAAACTATCAGACTACTCCGTGGTGGAGCAATTAAGAAAGACTCCAGCCCAAATATCTTTATTGTCTTTGCTAATACATTCTGATGAACATCGTAATGCTGTAATGAAAATTTTGAATGAAGCACATGTTCCTAGTAAAGTTACAGTGAGTCAGTTAGAGAAGATTGCTGGGAGAATATTTGAGGTAAACCGCATCACCTTTTCAGATGATGAACTACCCAAAGAAGGTACAGGACATAACCAAGGCCTACATATCACTGTAAAGTGTGAGCTTTCATATGTCACTCGAGTTCTAATTGATGGAGGATCTGGAGCAAATATTTGTCCTCTATCAACTCTACAGAAGTTGAATGTTAGTGCTGAAAGGGTCCGACCCAACAATGTATGTGTTAGAGCTTTTGATGGGTCAAAAACAGATGTTATTGGTGAGATAGAGCTCGTACTAACCATAGGGCCTGTGGATTTCGCTGTGAATTTTCAAGTGTTGGATATCAATGCGTGTCCTACAATCTATTGTTGGGGAGGCCATGGGTGCATAGGGCTGGAGCAGTCCCCTCAACGTTGCATCAAATGATTAAGTTTGAATACGATCGACAAGAAGTAATTGTCCATGGTGAGGGGGATTTGTCAATCTACAAAGACTCTTCCTTCCCTTTATCAAGGCGGATAATGAGAATGAGGCACTAGTTTATCAAGCTTCTGAGGTAGTGGTTATTGAGCATGTCCCCGAGGGGAGTGTCATTTCAAAACCAAATATGCCCATCGCGTCTGTAATGGTGGAAATGAATTGCTGAAACATGGGTTTGAGCCGGTAAAGGCTTAGGAATCTGCTTGCAAGGAAGAGCTTATCCTGTGAGTCTACGAAAGAGCATCGGTACTTTTGGATTAGGCTACCAACCTAGAATCGAGGACAAAGTGAAGGCAAAGAAGAAGAAGAGAGATGTATGGTCACTTACCAAGCCTATACAACCAATCTAAAATCTTTCATCAAAGCCCGCGCAACAGAATCTTATCAATCATCTTTTCCAGAGCCAGTGATGAAAGTTAGCGGAAGAAATGATCAACTTTTTCAAGATTTATTTGTCGAGGTTGATATGGTGGAACTCGGAGAAGGCACTAGCGACAAAGATGTGCAATTCATTGGTCCTGATGTCAGTCTAAACAATTGGGAGGCCACCCCTCTCCCGTTAAAGACGAGTCTTGGTAGTTGTCTTGTTTTTCTTTTGTCATCCGATTCATTCAAGGATTGTAATTCGGATTTTTCTTGTCGTTTTATTTCAAACATTCTATTTCCCTTTTCAATAGGATGTAATTGCATCTTTCTTTCAGTCTAATGTATTTGTTCGTTTTCTTTTATACAGTTCTTTCTATGCCGATTCTAGTGATATGACATGCATGCAGAATTTTTCGCCAGATCTTAATATCCAATCTAATCTTCAACCTAATATTGAAATAATAAGTCAAGAAATGATATGATGAAGACGGAAGACAGTATTTGAAGAAGTAAGGAAGGGATTTCAATCATTTTGAAAATAAGTCAAATCCAAACATGAGTGAAACTGAGACGATAAATTTGGGGGATCAAGAAATTATTAAGGAGACTAAGATAAGTGTACATGTTCAACATCAAAAGGACGATATAATCCAAGCCCTGTTTGATTACAAAGATGTTTTTGCGTCATCTTATGATGACATGCCTGGATTAAGCACCGACTTGGTTGTTCACAAGTTGCCAATTGATCCTAATTTTCCTCCGATAAAGCAGAAGTTGAGAAAACTCAAAACCGACATGAGTGTAATAATTAAAGAGGAGATCACAAAACAACTTGAGGCCAAAGTCATTCAAGTTGCTCAATATCCTTCTTGGTTAGCCAATATCGTACCTGTCCCTAAGAAAGACGGCAAAGTTCGAATGTGTGTTGATTATCGTGATTTGAACAAGGCAAGTCCAAAAGATGATTTTCCTTGCCTAACATCCATATTTTATTGGATAATTGTGCTAAACATGAGGTTGCATTTTTGTGGATTGTTATGCGGGCTACCATCAGATTATTATGGATGATGAAGATGCAGAAAAAACATCTTTTATCACTCCATGGGGTACATATTGTTATCGTGTTATGCCTTTTGGATTAAAAAAAATGCAGGGGCAACTTATATGAGAGCAATGACAACCATGTTTCACGATATGATGCATAGAGAAATCGAAGTTTATGTGGATGATGTTATCATTAAATCTAAAAAACAGTCAGATCATGTGAAAGACTTAAGGAGATTCTTCGAAAGGCTCCGCAGGTACAATCTCAAGCTTAATCCTGCAAAATGTGTATTTGGAGTACCATCGGGGAAGCTTTTGGGGTTTATAGTCAGTCGAAGAGGTATCGAGTTGGATCCTTCAAAAATAAAAGCAATTCAAGAATTGCCACCCTCCAAAGAACAAAACTGAGGTTATGAGCCTTCTAGGAAGGTTAAACTACATCAGCAGATTCATTGCTCAACTCACAACAACTTGTGAGCCTATCTTTAAGTTGTTGAAAAAAGAATGCCACAGTCGAGTGGACCGAAGAATGTCGAGAAGCTTTTGAAAAAATTAAGAGTTACCTATCGAATCCTCCTGTGTTGGTTCCTCCCGAGCAGGAAGACCTTTGATATTGTATATGTCAGTACTGGATAATTCTTTTGGTTGCGTACTGGGTCAGCATGATGACACTGGGGGAAGAAAGAGCGGGCCATTTATTACCTCAGCAAGAAGTTTACCGTTTACGAAGCAAAGTACACCCTTCTTGAAAGAACGTGTTGTGCCCTAACTTGGGTAGCACAGAAGTTGAAACATTATCTTTCATCTTACACTACTTATCTCATCTCTCGTATGGATCCGTTGAAATATATTTTTCAAAGGCCCATGCCCACAGGCAGGCTTGCGAAATGGCAAATATTGCTCACAGAGTTTGACATTATCTATATAACGCGGACCGCAATGAAAGCTCAAGCATTGGCAGATCATTTGGCAGAGAACCCTATTGATGAAGAATATGAACCACTTAAAACGTATTTTCCAGATGAAGAGATCTCTGTATCGATGAAGTTATTCACGATAACGATCAAGGTTGGAAGTTATTCTTTGATGGTGCCTCTAACAGGAAAGGAGTTGGAATAGGAGCTGTTCTTATGTCTGAATCAGGGGAATATTACCCCATATCTGCCCAACTTAGATTCTATTGTACTAATAATATGTCTGAGTACGAAGCGTGCATTTTGGGTCTGAGGTTAGCTGTTGACATGGGCATCCAAGAATTGTTAGTGTTAGGAGACTCAGACTTACTAGTTCATCAAATTCAAGGAGAATGGGAAACTCGAGACCCAAAGCTCATACCATATCAACATTGTTTACAAGGTCTTTGTCAACGATTCGTGTCGATAAAGTTTAGACACATTCCCAGAATGCACAATGAGATTGCAGATGCATTGGCCACTTTATCTTCGATGCTCCAACACCCTGATGACCCAATCGACCCTTTATACATACAAATTCGTGATCAACATGCCTATTGCAACATGATTGAGGAGGAATTTGATGGTAAGCCTTGGTTCATGATATCAAAACTTATCTTCAGTCTGGAGAATGTCCGTCAGAGGTAACTAGTAATCAAAAAAGGACTATTCGACGACTAGCAAGGTTTTTTTCTTAAGCGGAGGCATACTGTACAAGAAGACACCCGATTTAGGTCTTCTAAGGTGTGTAAATGCTCAAGAGGCTTCCACAATCATGATTGAAGTACACTCAGGAGTTTGTGGACCTCATATGAATGGATATGTTCTAGCCAAGATACTTCGAGCAGGATATTGGCTCACCATGGAGCGGATTCCATACGATTTGTTCGTAAATGTCATGAATGTATCAAATACATGGTGATTTAATACATTCTCCCCCTTCTGAGTTGCATGCAATGTCTGCTCCATGGCCTTTTGGCATGGGGGAATGGATGTGATTGGACCGATAGAACCAAAAGCATCGAATGGTCACAGGTTCATCTTGGTGGCTATTGATTATTTTACAAAGTGGGTGGAAGCAGTAACTTTCAAGTCAGTGACGAAGAAGGTCGTGGTGGATTTCATCCATTTCAACATCATCTGTCGATTTGGTATTCCAAAGGTGATTATAACTGACAACGCCGCAAATCTCAACAGCCACTTGATGCAAGAGGTATGCCACCGATTTAAGATTGAGCATCGAAATTCAACTCCGTATCGCCCAAAGGCAAACGGGGCTGTAGAAGCTGCTAACAAAAATATAAAAAGATACTTCGTAAGATGGTGCAAAGTTCTCGACAATGGCATGAAAAGTTGCCTTTTGCTTTGTTGGGTTATCGCACTACAGTCCGTACGTCAGTGGGCGCTACCCCATATTCACTGGTATACGGGACTGAGGCAGTATACCTGCAGAGATTGAGATCCCGTCTTTACGAATCGTTGTGGATGAAATGATGATGATGAATGGATCAAAACTCGGTTAGAGCAATTAAGTTTGATTGATGAGAAGCGTCTGACATCAGTATGTCATGGACAATTATATCAGAAAAGAATGGCACGGGCATACAACAAAAAGGTGCGTCCCAGACATTTTGAAGAGGGTCAATTAGTGTTGAGACGCATTTTGCCACATCATGCTGGGACCAAAGGCAAATTTTCTCCAAATTGGAGAGGACCATTCGTTGTTAAAAGGGTATTACCCAATGGTGCTCTTTACTTAGCAGATATAGAAGGCAAAGTGACAGAAACGGTCGTCAATGCTGATGCTGTGAAAAGATATTACATATGATTGAGTTTCGACATTAGAAACCCTTATGTTTGAGCTTGATATTTCAAGGGTTGATTCAATGGGATCTCTTGGTTATGCTGTGTCCTTGACCAAAAAAATAAAAACAAATATATATATAAAAAAAAAAAACGAAAACAAAAAAAAAAAACAAAACAAATTGCCTGAACTACGTTTGACCTGATTCTTGTTTCGGCAAGATACGTAGGCAGTCCTAATATTGGGTTCGGTTCAACCAAATACAAATCCAAAAATTCATATTGTAGTATACTGGGGCAAAAGTCGTTTGTGTATTCATTCGGCCTCTCATCTCAAAGCTCAAAATCAACCCCATCATCATCTAAAGTCAAAAAAAAAAAAAGCCTTTGCATCAACCCTTGATATGTCGAAAGTAAGTTGGTTAAGGGTAGGTAAGAAATCCTGAATCGGCGCCATAAGACAAATGTGAGTAAAAAGAAATAAAAATGAGAGAGTCTTATTGGTGAAAACCCTAAGTGGGCACCGTAAGGCGAAAAGGAGTTGAATATAAGAGAGTCTTATTGGTGAAAATTCTGACATGCACCATAAGGTGGACGTGAGCTGAAGCAATTAACATGATGGAGTTTTAGCAGCAAAGACCTTCGTGAATATCACAAAGTGTATAAGGGTTCCAAATTACTTATGGCTTCATTAAGTGTCGGGATTTCACATCAAGATTGAATGATCAATAGTGGTTGATGAATAGATTGGATAGACAAGTCTGGAAATCAATTCAAATTGCATGGCATGATCAGTAGACTCGGCTCCCACACTCAGATAAGTTTTTCTTTCTTCTTCTTACTAAAAAAAAAAAAGAGTCTTCATCGAATCTTTTCTTTTATTCTCATATAGTTCGCAATTTTCTTATACTTTTTTTTGTCACTTTTGGTATGTATTTGAGTCGAGTCTTTGTCAAAAAAAAAAAAAAAACTATGAAGGAATTTCAAGACTCGCTACCAAGTCTCTAATCGGTACTAGGCAAAGCATCAGGCTACTGAGTTAATCTGTCTTCAAGTGTTGAATTTGAAAATTCTCTGATCCTATGGAGGCTAAACAATGAGTGTTGTGGGATAAAGACATTGGATTTAGGTCCCGAAATAAGCAAATTTGGATGAAAGTACAATCAATCAATAAGAAGTATTGACCGTTGGAAACAACCCAATCGTCATAAGTGTTTGAGTCGCCCTTGTCGAAAGATGGAACCACAAACCAACCACCACCTTTTCAAACTCACAAATTCTCTTTGTTGAAGCAGGGACACAAGTTGTTTCAAGACTGAGGATTCGAGGAACCTAGATTTTCAACCTAGTCTGCAGCGAGCGAAATGGAAACCCTACAATAAAGACTTGTGGAATATCATATGAAAGTTGGCTACTATATATAAATAGCAATTACTTGAATGTTGGAATATTTATTTTATTTATTACTATTATTAATATTTTTCTCCTTGAAGGAACTTCCCAATAATGAAGATAGCATTCGCAATGTTTCGTTGGTATTATTAGTTTGTTGAAAACTTTACTAGCAGGACCCCCCTGGATAATGGGACTAGCAGGACCCTCCTGGATAATGGGACTAGCAGGACCCTCCTGGATAATGGGAGTAGCAGGACCCTCCTAGATAATGGGACTAGCAGGACCCTCCTGGATAATGGGACTAGCAGGACCCTCCTGAATAATGGGACTAGCAGGACCCTCCTGGATAATGGGACTAGCAGGACCCTCCTGAATAATGGGACTAGCAGGACCCCCCTGGATAATGGGATTAGCAGGACCCTCCTGGATAATGGTACTAGCAGGACCCTCCTGGATAATGGGACTAGCAGGACCCTCCTGGATAATGGGATTAGCAGGACCCTCCTGGATAATGGGAATAGCAGGACCCTCCTGGATAATGGATTAGCAGGACCCTCCTGGATAATGGGACTAGCAGGACCCTCCTGAATAATGGGATTAGCAGGACCCTCCTGGATAATGGGACTAGCAGGACCCTCCTGAATAATGGGATTAGCAGGACCCTCCTGGATAATGGGAATAGCAGGACCCTCCTGGATAATGGGACTAGCAGGACCCTCCTGGATAATGGGAATAGCAGGACCCTCCTGGATAATGGGATTAGCAGGACCCTCCTGGATAATGGGACTAGCAGGACCCTCCTGGATAATGGGAATAGCAGGACCCTCCTGGATAATGGGACTAGCAGGACCCTCCTGGATAATGGGACTAGCAGGACCCTCCTGGATAATGGGATTAGCAGGACCCTCCTGGATAATGGGACTTAGCAGGACCCTCCTGGATAATGGGACTAGCAGGACCCTCCTGGATAATGGGACTAGCAGGACCCTCCTGGATAATGGGAATTAGCAGGACCCTCCTGGATAATGGGATTAGCAGGACCCTCCTGGATAATGGGACTAGCAGGACCCTCCTGGATAATGGGATTAGCAGGACCCTCCTGGATAATGGGACTAGCAGGACCCTCCTGGATAATGGGAATTAGCAGGACCCTCCTGGATAATGGGACTAGCAGGACCCTCCTGGATAATGGGACTAGCAGGACCCTCCTGGATAATGGGACTAGCAGGACCCTCCTGGATAATGGGATTAGCATGACCCTCCTGAATAATGGGACTAGCAGGACCCTCCTGGATAATGGGATTAGCAGGACCCTCCTGGATAATGGGACTAGCAGGACCCTCCTGGATAATGGGACTAGCAGGACCCTCCTGGATAATGGGACTAGCAGGACCCTCCTGGATAATGGGACTAGCAGGACCCTCCTGGATAATGGGACTAGCAGGACCCTCTTGAATAATGGGATTAGATTACTTTCTCATAGGATTAACACTTCTAGTCTAGATTTTTAGTTTTATTTTCTCCTAAAATAAACACTTTCTAGCCGAAGTTTATGTTTTATATTTATATTTACTAATAACTCAGAAAATTTTCCCAGTGAAAACTGGGGCAAAATTTTTATTTATTTTGTGTTTGTGGTGGTTCTCAGGTTTTCTCAAGCGAGACATGGATTTGAAATTCAAGAACAAGGTTTCAAATTTTTTAGAATAATCAATTCCGTGATGGTTAGAATTAGCTTCTTCAATGCATGTAGCAGCCTGATTTCCACACATCTTTTGCTAGTCAACTTTTGATCAAGAAAACACGCATTTATTCAAGAGCATTTTTCAAGTTGTCATTTTGAAGAATGTCGAAAGTTCCGTCTAAGTGGAAAGTTCAGCCTCCATTCCAATTCTAAGTTAAGATATTCACTCAAAAATCAAGGTGATATCTTAAAGTCAAAATTCAAGTGAAGATTCAAGAAAAGCTGCATGGATGGAAGTTTGTACATTTGTTTTCTTTTGACTAATAGTTTTCAATTTTTATGTAAGGATAAGAGTCGCGATCTGGAGCCTCGATGGAACCTCACTTAACTTCCAACTCATCAATTTATCTCCTCGAACTACAAGTGGCCTGATTCCCTTATCACCCGGGATATGTAGGATGTCCAAACAAGGACTCGGTCGCACAAATTTTGATCTTTCAAATAAGAGTTCGGTCAAAACTTGTCACTTTGTCTACTTCTTTGTCTGGAAAAACTCTTCGTGTTTCCAGTCAAAGAGGGGCAAACTGTAGACACGTAATTTTTGACCGAATTTAAGTTTAACACCAATATTTAGAACATAAATAATTTCATCAATCTAAATTAAATATATTTTGACTTTTTATTATTTTCATTAAGCTTATTTAAAATATAAAAAATAAACAACATAAATATATTTTTTTTTTATTAGAAAAGTTTATTTTTTTTATTGTTAAGAAATAATAATAATAATAATAATAATATAATAATAATAATAATACTATATAGATATATATATATTATCCCTTAATCTTTTTTATTTATTTATTTAAAGAAATAATAATTGTACAATTATCATTTTATATATATTTAATATATATATATATAATATTAAAAAAAAAAAAAGGAAAAAGAAAAGGACCCACGACTCCCCATTACCCCCATTTTCCCACGTCCCACACATATGCACACACATGCACATCATATACAATAACATGGACAACATTAAAAAAAAAAAGGAGGAGATCAGAAAACAGAAAAGAAAAAGACACGAGAAGGAGAGAAAAAAAGAAAGAAAGAAAGAAAAAGGGTGAAAGAAAAAATACAAACAAAAAAAAACTCTTCCACAAACAAAAAACAATAAATATATTCACATATTTGGCTTTTGACTCACAAAAAGGGTTGAAGTTGAGGTTTACTTTCGCGGTTCCTGATTCGAATTGTTTCTTTTGGTGGAATTTTCGCAAGAGGTATCATTTTTTATACAATTTAATATCGTGTTTATACAAGCACTGATTACAATATATTAAAGTTGTCAAATTTCACATGTGGTTCAACCGTTATGTTTTATATGAAGTTTGTTCAAATATTTAATATCAACTTTATGTTTAGATTCTTTATATATTTTGTGTGAAATTGCTATAACAAACCGTAGTTTATTTCATATTAAATAATTCATAGTTTATTTCATGCCTAAGTAAAATTATTGTCTAAGTCTATTCTTATTTTTCATGTTTAGTTTTTAATGATAATATGTGTAGTTATTATAATTCTAATGATAATATGTATAGTTATCCAAATTTTTATTTTCATGTCTTACTGATTTGAATGAATTTTTTGTTTGGTTGTGTTTAGAAATGTATTAAATTATATTTTATATTATATTGTGTGTGTTGTCATACATTATTATTTTTAGATTCTATAAAAAACAAATAATAATAGACTTGTTAGGAGAGGATAATAAACTGAAAGAAAAAAGATAAAAAAAAATAAAAAAAATAATAACAATAAAAATGGAATAACGAAAAGAGGTAGAATACGTGAATAAGAAAAGAAAAGAAAGGTAGTGAAGAAGGAATGTTCGAATTAGAAAAAGAAAATAAAAAGTAAATATATAGTAAAAAGAATGTAAAAAATGTACACAAAAAAGTAAAAAAAAAATACTTTAAAAATGAAAAGATATAAAAAGTATAGTGTAAAAAATATGTGAAATATTTTAGTATTATCATAAAAAAAAATATTAAAAAGAGTAAGAAAAGAAAAGAAGAAAATCAATGTAAAAAAAAACAAAAAAAGAAAAAAAGAAAAGTTAAACAAACAAAAAAAAACGTGAAAATTAGTATTAAAAAAAACAAATAAAAATAAATAAAATAAAATAAAAGAGAGAAATTAAGAAGCATGCAAATGTTGAAAGCATAAAAAAAAATAATTAATAAAAATGTGTAAAAACTTCACATGTCTATAAAATAGTGCAATTTTAAATATGTTAATATAAATCAAAAATGTGGGTAAATACATTTGTCTTAATAATACAATATTCATAAATTAGTTTAAGTCATAAATGTCCATAAAGCGACCGTGCTAGAACCACGGGACTCGAGGGATGCCTAACACCTTCCCCTTGGTCAACAGAATTCCTTACCTGAACTCGTTCGCAGACCAAACAAAGAGTCATTTCCTTTTGATTAGGGATTAAATAAAAGGTGACTTGGAACACCATAACTCAATTCCAAGTGGCGACTCTGAAAAAGCTAAAATAATCCCCTAATTAATTACGTCACTTAAATTGGAAAACCCTTACGCCTCCGCGCGAAAAAGGGGTGTGACAACCATCTAACATTAAGATCATCAAATGAAAGAAAATTTTAATATAGCATTAAATGAATACTTGCAAAAATGGCACCAATACAATGTTTGAGCAAATGCGGAATGAAACGCTAATGGAATATACTCCACTAGCTCAATCCTATAAATAAGCTAGAATATAAGTGGCAAGCATCCTCGAAATCATTAGGTCCTACCAAGTCCGGATGAATGCTCCATGTCCGGATAGTTTTAGTGTCAACCTGTAGCTCTAGCGTCCACCTGTGCCTGCACCTAAAATTGTAGAGTTGTATAGGGTTAGTACACACTTGTAATAAGTATGGGTATATGCAAGCACACACCAAGGACATCCATGAGTATGATTAGCTCTTTCCTAACAACATGATTATTGAAGGTCAAGTTAGTGGACTTGCCAAATTGAGACTAGGAAAGTGAGAGAACTTTCCAAATTTGAATTGGGAAAGTTTATGATTTATCGCCTTCTCTCATCGTTAAAGGAACCTTCCAATGTTTGATTAGGAAAGTTATGTCATCAGAGTAACATGCATCATCATACTTAACATTTTGCGCACAGCACACAACAACGTACACATATCACATTTCATAATTCCTATAACACATAAAGTTGTTCATATCATTCATTCGTATGCCATGAGACCTTGGAATCATGGACTTGACATTAAGACTTCCCAAAAATGAGGGCTAAACATACGGGGCTCAACTAGGGAGTCTACTTTAGCAAACACAGAGTATGCTTCGTTCATTATTACGTACTTCATTTCATTTCATTCATGGGCCAGTGTAAACACTTTCTATACCTATGACGTAGTTTAAGACTTTCACCAGGTTCGTTGTGCAATGACCAACAATGACCTAATGTCATTTCTTGATCTAACTCACCTCTTGATTATCCTATCCTAACATATTCGGTATCATTCGTTTCATGATGTGCATCATTTGAGGCTGGCCTCATTCATTCATTGGGAACTTTAAATTCAATCGACATAGATCATGTAAGCATCATGAAATCCTGTGTCTCCCCCTCACCGAAAAGAGGTGGAATCACCGGCCAAAGTTACCCAAAACATGCTAGCGTACATGGGAATTTAACCCTGCCAGATCCTTATATTGGCAGTTTAGGTTCGAAGACTAGGAGATATAAGGACACCCATACCCGGCATGCCGGACAGTATCATCTCATGAAAGTTACGTGAACCTTCGCCCTTCCCAAAATAAGGTATTACTGCTCATATCTAGTCTATCGGTGCTCGGTATAAAGTTACATTACATTCAACTCATACATCATGGAAGTTGTCTTCTAGTATAAGGACATCATAGCTCAATACATGATTTCTCATCTCATCATTAGTATTAAGTGTGTTAATCTCAATACTTTCATTAGAGTGTTCATAGGGACTGGTCTCTTCAAAATCTTTATACTCTTATAGGTGAGTACGTTTTGGTAACATTTACTTAGGCACATTTGAGATTGATCTCATCTTTTACATTAGCCTCATATCATGTTGTCACCAAATTCATTAACATTACCACATTTGCTCTTCATAATTACTCATCCCTTTACGTGAATGTTGATTTCATCATATGCCAATGCACTTGGTCATTTGTGTATTTCATACTCTTACTTAACCCTTCTAGGGTTTCATCATTTCTTTACATAATATTCATTTCATGTTATGCCACCCTTTGAGGGTTACATCATTTTATTACATACATCTTAGGTTCACTTTTTTTAAACGTATGATAGACTTATGGGTGTATACCTAAAAGCCACGAGGCTTCATTCTTAGTTCGTTAAGTTATTCATATATTCCTAAGATTATGTAATACAAGACTTATGAATGTTGTATGTATTACAAGATCTCGATTTCGATCTATGTAGGTGGCATTATTATTGAACATTTAATTAACGTATGACTTATGTATCAATACAGAATTGGGGCTAGGGAAACTAATTTGGAATCCCTTAGACAACACTTATAATTTTTGATTTATTGTATTTTGGTCCACATGAAACTGGGACACTAGATAGAGCCCCAACATCAATTTTTCCTCTTTATTTTTCTCTTTTGTATTACCTCTTACTTGGCCGAGGGGTTGTGGGATCGAACCCCACCACAACCCCTTTTATTTATTTTTTCATTAGATTCTCCCTGTCCAATTAGCATAGACCATGAGGTTGTGGGATCAAACCCCCACAACCTCCATTTATTTTTCTTTTATTTCGCAGCTTTCCTAGAGGTCGTGGGTTCGATTCCCATGCCTCACCTTTCTTTTCTTTTTATTTTTTCTTTCTCCTTTACTCTCTATTTCATAACTTTGAGGTCGTGGGTTCGATTCACATGCCTCACATTCTTTTCTTTTATTTTTTTTCCTTTGCTTCCACTCTCTTCATGAAGGTGGTGGGTTCGATTCCCACGCCTCCCATTTTATTTATTAATTTTTGTACTTTATTTTTCAGCCAGCACACCCAAGATCAATCCCCCTTGACCCCATTTCCCTTTTCACGTTTTAGTGCTTTTTAAGGGTGAGGTGACGAGTTCGATTCCTAATGAACTCACCTAATTTATAAAAATTTAAATTTAAAGATTTATACATCTGTGTTTAGCCAAAAACGACTTATAATTTTCTGGTAATTTTGTCACATTTTCCAACTCACTTGCTTCAATATTTGCACTTGAATTCATAGGGTAATTTGTAGATCATTTAATACGTTTTGGGGTGCATTGTTCATCGATTAGTTTAACCAAAAGATTGATACATAAATCAACCACACTTTTATTTTAATGAACATCACGATTTACATCAACATGTGAACACGAAATAAAGAACTATCATTCCATTTCATGTCCTAAGCCATGTACAATAGCAACGGAAACACACACAGACACACGTAGTTACATTTTTGGAAACATCAACATAAGTCACATAATTCCAAACATACATATAAACACATAATCATCACGAAAACACGTTTCATCCCTAGTTATCTACCAGCAACCAATACCAACCTACGATTCATTGGGAGCTAGTAATAGGGGCATGCGAAAGGGGAAACAATCCTAGTTTTTGGATGAATAATATAAACCTTAAGGGGTCTCTTGAGAGAGGGACCAAGAGAGAAGAAAACTCATACCTTTTAGACGTTCAAACCTAGACTTTCTTCCAAAAGAACTCCTCCAAAGACACATCCAACACCAAAAGTTCAACACCAAACTCGACGGAAAATTTCTCTTTTCCTACGTGATTGATTAACGTTTGTTTTTCTTATATTTTCGTGTGATTTCTTCAAGTGTGAAGAATATTAGTTTACCTACCGTTTTTGGAGTTATTTTGGCAGAGAAAATGTGAATGAGAGTGATAGAGACGCGAGGGAGAGAGATGAGCGTGGGAGAGAAGAGTTTTCTTAGGCTTAGGAGTCTAGTTTAGGACTTAGTCAAATAAGGTTTTATTTAATTATTAAAAATATTATTTAAATTTATTTTAAATCAAATAATAATTAATAAATTTAAATTAATTACATTAATTTACACACTTAATTTAAAAACAATTTAATTCATTGCTTCCACCTAGGTTCGAACCGGGGTGGAGCAAGACTTCACTTCAAGAGCCCAATTTCAGCCCTATCTCCCAAAAATTCCCCTCCACCTTATTAATTAAATAATTAATTATATATTTAGGGTAGTTACAATACTACCCTTATCCTGAAAAAAAGACCATTTTATCCCTAGATCATCCAAACCTAAGATTTCCTCTTTTTAAGTTTGGTAAAGACTTATTCGAGTAAATCTTTGTATTTGAGAGCCCTACATGGTCGTACCAAACCTTTCCAAGGTTGGGGAGTTCGTTGAGATAGGAAAGCTTTGGTCTAGACATGTATGAATCCCGAATATGAAGATTTACTCAGATGAGTCTTTACCGGACTTAAAGGTGAAATCTTAAGTTTGGAGGGTCTAGGGGTAAAATAGTCTTTTTCCATGCTAAGGGTAGTATCGTAATTACCCTAATTATGTATAATTGTTCAACTAATAATGTTTATGGGTATTTTTGGGAAGAGAGGGCCGAAATTTCCCATTGAGCAAAATCTTGCTTTACCCAGGTTAGAATCTAGGTGGGAGCAATGATTTTACTTGATTATTCATATTGGTGAATTAATTTAAAACACTCATCCCTCGAACTAAAAAGAGGACATCAGCAATTTCTGCTGATTTGTATGTGATGGAATTGTTGTGCAAGTTTGAACCTCTGAATCTTCCGAGACTCACGCTTGAACATATATACAAGACTGTCGTTGAGCAGGCTATCAGAATTCTCAACGCCTTTGCAGCATTCATTGGATTCAAGCTATATCAAATGTATGTAAAGAGTGATTCCCTAAATGGAGACTTAAAAGAGAAGGTGTTTTATAAACAACCTCCTGGGTTTGAGAATGCTGAGTTACCAGATCATTTGTTCGAATTAAATAAGGCTCTGTATGATTTAAAACAAGCTCCCAGAGCTTGGTATGAAAAACTGTCAAAGTTCCTGGTAAAAAATAGGTTCAAAAGAGGGAAAATAGACAATACGTTGTTCTTATTAAAAAGAGAACAAGAATTGCTTATAATAAAGGTATATGTGGATGACATTATCTTTGGAGCTACATCGGAGCATTTGTGTGAAGAATTTTCATCATTAATGGGAAAGGAGTTTGAGATGAGCATGATGGGTGAATTGACTTTCTTTCTTTAGATGTTTCGGATTTAATCACTCATTAGCAATGTACTTTTCATTTTTATGATGGTTATTTTTTAAAGTACAATTATAAATTATAATAAAACTAAGTTATATCTCAAATATTTTTCTAAGTAACCTCATTAATAAAAATTATAAATCAATGTAAAATTAACAATATCTCTCTCATCATATAAACCAGAAACATAAAAATGATGATATGGCGTACTTTAAGGCCCAATATTTTATTTGTCTTTTTTATGGGATTTTGACATTTTTCTTCACTTAAAAAGAGATAAAATATTTATTAAGCTTTTTACAGAATATTAAAACATGATATTAATTCTCTTCTCATTAATTCCGGAATATAAAAACTTCAGTTATTAATTCTTTACACTAAAATATATTTTATGGTATAGAAATTCTTTGAGTTATATTTATTTTTATATGCATCACTTAATTACAAATTTTAGTGGTTTATTATTTTATCCGTTAATTATAGAATTAGAAAAGTGTTCTTACCATTACCTTTTGTGTCACGACCCAAATCGGGGCCGCGACTGGCACCCACATTTACCCTCATATGTGAGCGAACCAACCAATTTAACCCTTAACATTTCAATATAATATCACAGAAATTAATGCGGAAGACTTAAACTTATTAATAAAACAATTCAAAACTATTATTATTATCCCCAAAATCTGGAAGTCATCAACACAAGAACATCTATGATCAAATTACTATCTAAGAATGTCTAAGAAGCTAAAAATACATAAGAAGCTAGTCCATGCCGGAAGTCAAGGCATCAAGACTTGAAGAAGAAGATCCAGTCCAAGCTAGAAGCATTAGCTCACCCTGAGATCCGGTATGACGAAGACTGGCTCGAATTACTGTTGAGTTGAAGTTGACGGAACGTTTGCTGCATTACACAAATAACAAAGAAGAAAACATAAAAGTAGGGGCCCACAAGTACTGAGTAGATATCATCGTCCAACTCAAAATAGAGGATAATATATATCAAGTAATATTATAAATCAACTATAAACTCAACATGTAGCAACAACAAGTACCATCAAGTTCATCCATGAGGGCTCAAGCCTCCATACGATACTCATTTGGGAATTAAGTTTATTAGATTGAGTATATTTATCATCTTTCAAGATTCATTATCTTTCTTCCTCTTGTGTCGGTACGTGACACTCCGATCCCCTACCACTATGTGTCGGTACGTGACACTCCGATCCCCTAATTCTACGTGTCGGTTCGTGACACCCGTCCCACTAATACTATGTGTCGGAACGTGACACTCCGATCCACTAACCTCATTCTATCCGTTCATCAAGCCTTCTCTATACCAAGGCATCACCAATCCCATTACTTTAATTCATCAAGCCTTCTTTTATACCAAGGCATCATCATTAATAACGTAGATTAAAGTTTGTTTAAGGATTTGGGATTCAATGGTTTTCATCATGCTTGTGTTATCAAAATCACATAATCATATTCATGCAAGCATACAATTAAGCATATAGACAGGTTTACAATACCACCAACACATATCATTCACTATTAAGAGTTCACTACGAATATCGTAAAAACCATAGCCTACCTCCACCGAAGACTAGAATCAACAAGCAATTTCCCAAGCTTTGTTTTCTCCTCTTTGATCAACTGCTCTCTCTCTCTTTCTTGTTCTTTCTGTTTTCTTATGTTCAAACCCTCTTTCTTTTACCCTAATTAACATATAATTAAGTGTAAAAGAGGACAATAAAACCCACTAATTAACTTAAGGTTACCTCTTTTAACCCCCAAGTAATTAGACTTATTAATATTAACCCTCTAACTTTGTAATTAAGGAAAGAATAGTCCAAAACGTCCCTTAAAACGTGTAAAGAAATCCGATTCTGCCGGGGATTTGCGCAACCTGTGACGGCCCGTCGTGCCTGCGAAGGTCCGTCACACAGGTCGTCGCAGCCTCTTAGAACTTAAGTGGACTGTGACGGTCCGTCACACCTGTGACGGTCCATCCTGCACTTCTGTCATGACGATCAGAGACTCGTTTCCTGTACCAAATTCTCAAAAGTTGAAGTGTTTTGAAACGGTGCCTCACGACGGTTCGTCGTGGATGTGACGGCACGTCCTGCAGGTCCGTCACAGATTACAGAGAGTCGATTTTCAGTACCCAATTTCAGAATTCCTAAGTATATTGAAACGAGACCCTGCGACGGTCCGTCGTGCCTGTGACGGTCTGGCGTGGGGTCCGTTGCCTCAGCCAATTTTCCAGAAATAAAATCTGCTGCTCAAAACGACTAAACAGGTCGTTACAATAGATACCAATTTACCCATCGTTCTTCCCCGAACGATCAAAAGAAGAAAAACAATGGCGAAAAGGAGTACCCTAATCTGTAAACAGATGTGGGTATTTTTCTTGCATATCTGCCTCCTTCTCCCAAGTAGCCTCTTCAACCGGTCGATTCTTCCATTGAACTTTGATGGATGCAATCTCTCTCGACCTCAATTTGCGAACTTCTCTATCTAATATAGCAACTGGTTCCTCCTCATAAGTCAAATTCTCATCAAGCAAAACTGAATCCCAACGGATAATGTAGTTTCCATCTCCGTGGTATCTTTTCAACATGGACACGTGAAATACCGGATGCACTCCGGATAGCCCTGGGGGCAAGGCTAATTCATAAACCACCTCCCCTATTCGCTTAAGCACTTCAAATGGTCCAATATACCTTGGACTTAGCTTACCCCTTTTTCCGAACCGCATCACCCCTTTTATGGGTGAAACCTTCAACAAGACTTGTTCACCTTCCATGAACTCCAAGTCTCTAACCTTTCGGTCTGCATATTCCTTTTGTCTACTTTGCGCCGCTAGAAGCTTTCCTTGAATGCACTTCACCTTATCTAACGAATCCCTCAAGAGGTCAGTACCCCAAGGTCTAACCTCAAATGCATCGAACCACCCAATGGGAGATCTACACCTCTTCCCATACAATGCTTCAAATTGAGCCATATCAATACTGGAGTGATAGCTATTATTGTATGAAAACTCTGCCAAAGGTAAGGAGCTATCCCAATGGCCACCAAACTCTATCACACATGCACGAAGCATATCCTCCAACACTTGAATCGTTCGCTCAGACTGACCATCAGTCTGAGGGTGAAACGCAGTACTAAGGTCTAACCTAGTACCTAATTCAGCATGCAACGTTCTCCAAAACTTAGAAGTAAACTGCGTACCTCTATCTGATATAATGGAGAGTGGAACCCCATGTAATCGAACAATTTCTGAGATGTAGATTTTGGCTAACTTCTCTGCATTGTAGGTCACCTTGACCGGAATGAAGTGAGCAGACTTAGTTAACCTATCAACAATCACCCAAATGGAATCAAACTTACCAAATGTCTTCGGAAGTCCAACCACGAAGTCCATCGCGATTCTCTCCCACTTCCATTCAGGAATGGGCATTCTCTGAAGTGTTCCTCCGGGCCTCTGGTGTTCATACTTTACTTGTTGACAATTTGGACATTTGGCAACAAACTCAACAATATCTTGCTTCATTCTACTCCACCAGAAGTGTTGCTTTAGGTCACGATACATCTTGGTTGCACCAGGGTGTATAGAATATCCGGAACTATGAGCCTCTGTAAGAATAGTGGTGATCAAATCATCGATGCGGGGTACACATACCCTTCCCTTAATCCTCAAAACACCATCCTCATCGATTGTTGCTTCTTTAGCCTCTCCTCGCAATACTTTATCTCAAATTCGACCTAGTTTCTCATCATCAAACTTTTTTCCCTTGATCTTGTCAAGAAAAGAAGATCTTGCCTCTACACAAGCTAACAATCCTCCCTTCTCATTTATTTCTAACCTCATAAGATCATTAGCCAGAATCTGCACCTCTCTAGCCAATGGGCGTCTAGAAACTTGCAAATGAGCTAGACGTCCCATGCTTCCGGCCTTTCTACTTAGAGCATCCGCCACAACATTCGCTTTTCTCGGATGATACAAGATAGTGATGTCGTAGTCCTTCAGTAGTTCCATCCATCTCCTCTGTCTCAAGTTCAAATCTTTCTGAGTGAAGACATACTGTAGGCTACGATGATCCGTATAGACCTCACACTTAACCCCATACAAATAGTGTCTCCATTGTTTTAGTGCAAATACTACCGCGGCCAACTCCAAATCATGGGTCGGATAATTACGTTCATGCACCTTTAATTGCCTTGAAGCATAAGCAATCACATTCTTCTCTTGCATTAGCACTGCACCCAACCCAGAATAGGATGCATCACAATAAACGATGAAGTTTTTACCCTCTACTGGTAAGGTAAGAATTGGTGCAGTAGTCAACAAGGTCTTGAGCTTCTGAAAGCTTTCCTCACACTCATCCGACCATACAAATGGAACATTCTGCTTAGTCAAGTTCGTTAATTGGGAAACAATAGAAGAGAATCCCTTGACAAATCGGCGGTAGTAGCTAGCTAAACCCACAAAACTCCTTATTTCTGACACGTTTGTAGGTCTTACCCAATTCTTCACTATCTCAATCTTGGATGGATCCACCATCACTCCATCCTTAAAAACCACGTGCCCCAAGAAGGACACTGAATCTAGCCAAAACTCGCACTTGGAGAATTTCGCATAAAGCTTTTTCTTCCTCAACAACTCTAACACCATTCTCAAATGCTCCTCATGTTCCTTCTTACTCTTGGAGTATATCAGTATATCATCAATAAACACGATCACAAAGAGGTCCAAATATGGCTTGAAAATCCCGTTCATCAAGCTCATGAAAGCAGCAGGGGCATTTGTAAGACCAAAAGACATTACCACAAATTCATAATGCCCATATCTAGTTCGAAAAGCAGTCTTTGGCACATCCGTTGCCCGTATTTTCAATTGATGATAACCGGATCTCAAGTCAATTTTAGAGAAGACACAAGCACCTTGTAACTGATCGAACAAGTCATCAATGCGAGGAATAGGGTACTTGTTCTTGATAGTTACCTTGTTCAGTTGTCTATAGTCTATGCACATCCGAAAACTCCCATCCTTCTTCTTCACGAACAAAACCGGAGCACCCCAAGGAGATGCACTTGGTCTAATGAAGCCTTTGCTCAACAACTCTTGAAGTTGTGCCTTTAACTCTTTTAACTCCGCGGGAGCCATTCTATAAGGGGGTATAGAAATGGGGCGAGTACCCGGTTCAAGATCAATACAGAAGTCAATATCCCTATCCGGTGGCATACCAGGAAGATCTGCAGGGAACACATCCAAAAACTCACGGACTACCGAAACTGACTCAATCGAGGGTACTTGGGTAGTGTCATCCTTGAGATGTGCCAATAAAGCTAAGCAACCTTTACTCACCATTTTCTTAGCACGAAGAAAGGAGATGATACGCACCGGATTGGAAGTGTAGTCACCCTCCCACACTAAAGGATCTGTCCCAGGCTTGGCTAACGTCACTGTTTTAGCATTACAATCAAAAATCGCAAAATTCGGAGAAAGCCAAGTCATACCAAGAATTACATCAAAGTCAATCATTTCTAAGATAACCAAATCTACATAAGTGGTGCTCCCCACGAAATTCACCAAACAAGACCTATACACTTTTTCGACTATCACAGACTCACCCACCGGAGTAGAAACACGAATAGGCATGTCAAGTAATTCACAATGTAAGTTAAGACCATTAGCAAATGAGGAAGATACATAAGAAAATGTGGAGCCAGGGTCAAATAATACAGATGCCATGCAATCACAAACCAAAAGATTACCTGTGATAACAGCATCGGACGCCTCCGCTTCAGATCTCCCAGGGAAAGCGTAACAATGGGCCCCATTACTTGTCTGTCCGTTGCCCCTACCATGTTGTGTTGTAGTGGCTCCAGTTTGCCCATCACCTCTGCCGTTGTGGTGACCACCATTACCTCGACCACCACGTCCTCCAGAAAAGCGGCCTCTACCATGACCACCTCTACCTCTAGCTATTGGGGGTCTGTAACTCTGTTTTGGACAATTTCTCCTAATATGTCCAATCTCTCCACATCCATAACACTCCCTGGAGTCAGGCATAGGTCTCTCGGAGAAGTGTTGACCGTTCTAAGGTGGACCCCCAACTATAGTCTGTAGTGAAGACTGAATGGGTCGGACTGAGTAACCTCCAGAACTCTGTCCTCTAGTATACGAACCGTTGAAATCACCTCCCTTTCGAAACCCTTTTTATGTCGATGTCGTGGTGAAGTCGTCTGGCATCACTCCTTCCACCTCTATCACAAAGTCTACCACCTCTTGGAAGGATTTTGCCGTAGCCGCTATCTGTAAGGCCGAAATCCGCAATTCTGACCTCAACCCCTTCACAAAACGGCGAATCCGTTCTTGTGGACTGAAACGGAGTTGAGTGGCATACCTGGATAATGCACGAAACTTAGCCTCATATGCATTAACCGACATTCTACCTTGCTCTAGACTCAAGAACTCATCCCTTTTTCTATCCCTCAAAGTCCTTGGGATATACTTCTCCATAAACAAGCTAGAGAATGATTCCAAAGTCATAGGTGGTGCCTCTGTTGGTTGACACTCCACATGTGACCGCCACCACATTTTGGCGTTCGCTTGAAACTGATAGCTCACGAACTCAACGCCAAACCGTTCTACTATACCCATCTTGTGTAGTAGCTCGTGACAATCAACCAGAAAATCGTAGGCATCCTCTGATTCTGCACCCTTAAAGACTGGAGTTTTCAATTTCAAGAACTTACTGAAAAGTTCATGCTGATCATTTGTCATAATAGGCCCAGTAGTCATACGTGGAAATGTGCCTATTCCCAATGAGGCATCCATACAAGGAGCCCCAGCAGCAACATGTCGTATTTCTGAAACTAGAGGTGTTGGTGCAGAAACCATTGGAGGTGCCTGACCCTGATCGGATAACCCGCTAAGATAAGCAAGTACCTGGTTGATCATCTCTGGGTAGGTTGGGGTGGCAATTCCTCATTTTGCACTTGTTCACTCTCCCCTTCCTCACCCTCTCTTATCACCTCTTCGGCCGGTGGAGAAGTCACCGCGCTAGTATCAGATGGGCTAGGTGCTTGTCCTCTCCCTCTAGAGGACGTCCTCCCATGACCTCTTCCACGGCCTCTTGCCACTGTTCTTCCTCGAGCCACAGCCCCAGTGGCTGGCTCAGATGTTTCTTGTCTTGCCGTTGTTGCTGCTGGTGCGGTGGTTGCTCTAGTTCTAACCATCTGCGAAATAGAGTGAAGATGGTCAGATACCAATTTGTATCACCTAGATACCAATTGGACTCAAGTAGTAGCACGAAAGAAAGAATGAAAGAATGGAACTTTCCTAAAGTCTTATAGCCTCTCAAAGAAAAGTAAAGGCGTCCCCCTACCGTTCCTTAAGACTCTACTAGACCTGTTCTTGTGTGATGAGACCAACGAACCTAATGCTCTGATACCAAGTTTGTCACAACCCAAATCGGGGCCGCGACTGGCACCCACATTTACCCTCCTATGTGAGCGAACCAACCAATTTAACCCTTAACATTTCAATATAATATCACAGAAATTAATGCGGAAGACTTAAACTTATTAATAAAACAATTCAAAACTATTATTATTATCCCCAAAATCTGGAAGTCATCAACACAAGAACATCTATGATCAAATTACTATCTAAGAATGTCTAAGAAGCTAAAAATACATAAGAAGCTAGTCCATGCCGGAAGTCAAGGCATCAAGACTTGAAGAAGAAGATCCAGTCCAAGCTAGAAGCATTAGCTCACCCTGAGATCCGGTATGACGAAGACTGGCTCGAATTACTGTTGAGTTGAAGTTGACGGAACGTTTGCTGCATTACACAAATAACAAAGAAGAAAACATAAAAGTAGGGGGTCAGTACAACCACAAGTACTGAGTAGATATCATCGGCCAACTCAAAATAGAGGATAATATATATCAAGTAATATTATAAATCAACTATAAACTCAACATGTAGCAACAACAAGTACCATCAAGTTCATCCATGAGGGCTCAAGCCTCCATACCATACTCATTTGGGAATTAAGTTTATTAGATTGAGTATATTTATCATCTTTCAAGATTCATTATCTTTCTTCCTCTTGTGTCGGTACGTGACACTCCGATCCCCTACCACTATGTGTCGGTACGTGACACTCCGATCCCCTAATTCTACGTGTCGGTTCGTGACACCCGTCCCACTAATACTATGTGTCGGAACGTGACACTCCGATCCACTAACCTCATTCTATCCGTTCATCAAGCCTTCTCTATACCAAGGCATCACCAATCCCATTACTTTAATTCATCAAGCCTTCTTTTATACCAAGGCATCATCATTAATAACGTAGATTAAAGTTTCTTTCAAGATTTGGGATTCAATGGTTTTCATCATGCTTGTGTTATTAAAATCACATAATCATATTCATGCAAGCATACAATTAAGCATATAGACAGGTTTACAATACCACCAACACATATCATTCACTATTAAGAGTTCACTACGAATATCGTAAAAACCATAACCTACCTCCACCGAAGACTAGAATCAACAAGCAATTTCCCAAGCTTTGTTTTCTCCTCTTTGATCGACTGCTCTCTCTCTCTTTCTTGTTCTTTCTGTTTTCTTATGTTCAAACCCTCTTTCTTTTACCCTAATTAACATATAATTAAGTGTAAAAGAGGACAATAAAACCCACTAATTAACTTAAGGTTACCTCTTTTAACCCCCAAGTAATTAGACTTATTAATATTAACCCTCTAACTTTGTAATTAAGGAAAGAATAGTCCAAAACGTCCCTTAAAACGTGTAAAGAAATCCGATTCTGCCGGGGATTTGCGCAACCTGTGACGGCCCGTCGTGCCTGTGACGGTCCGTCACACAGGTCGTCGCAGCCTCTTAGAACTTAAGTGGACTGTGACGGTCCGTCACACCTGTGACGGTCCGTCCTGCACTTCCGTCATGACGATCAGAGACTCGTTCCCTGTACCAAATTCTCAAAAGTTGAAGTGTTTTGAAACGGTGCCTCACGACGGTTCGTCGTGGATGTGACGGCACGTCCTGCAGGTCCGTCACAGATTACAGAGAGTCGATTTTCAGTACCCAATTTCAGAATTCCTAAGTATATTGAAACGAGACCCTGCGACGGCCCGTCGTGCCTGTGACGGTCCGGCGTGGGGTCCGTTGCCTCAGCCAATTTTCTAGAAATAAAATCTGCTGCTCTAAACGTCTAAACAAGTCGTTACATTTTGAGTACTGTATAAATAGATAGACAACATAACATGTATATTTATCTAAATCTACCTTAGATTAACATATTTTTTTCTATCATCTTTTTTTACTGAAGAAAAAAATGAAGTTTTAGCGAGAAAATTAAATGTGAGAGGTTTTTTCATAAAATTGAAAGGAGATAAAATAAAACCAGTATAAATGATAAGTTGGAAAAAATTTACATAGAGACTAAAGTGACAAAAGGAAATGGAAAATGAAAAAAAAACATGGAGAGGAATAAGTAAAAGGAAAGAAAAAATTCATATAATATGCTTGAATTTAAGTTCAATTTTTTATCGATGATTCATTTAGTTTGTTTGATATATAATTTTAATTAGTTTCAAACTGAATTTTCTAAAATTTATATAGAAAGATGACAAACTTATCAAATGGGAAAAAATGTTATGTGGAGAAAAAAGAAAGAAATTATTTTCTATTAACATGGAAGGAATTAAGGAAAATAGAGAGAAAACATTTGTATGCCCAAACTTTGGAATTTTTAATTGGCTGTATTGTTATTATTTTTTTCAAATTATAGATTTTTCGTTTATTTTAATTGTGTAATATATATTTTAAATTTGTTTCATAATTTCCGAAATTGATATAGAGTAATAAAAAATTAAAGGTAAGAATTATTACTTTAGAAAATCTTTAAATGAGGAGAAAAAGGAAAGAATGATGTTCTAATTCAGAGAAATTTGAGTTAAGAAAGTTGTCAGTTTGCAATTATATTATTCGTAGAGTAATCACAAATTATTTAGGGTAAAAGTAAATATTGCACTAATATATAAGGTAAATGGAACGAATATAGGAGAAAAAAAGTTATGAATATAAATTAGTGAAGAGAAATATTATAATGTCCAAACTTTGAATTTTACAATTAGATTGTATTGTTGTTTTTTAATTATTTTTCATTTTTGTGTTTTTCAAATCATTTTAATTTTTTCATATATAATCTTAATTTGTTTCATATTTACTTTCCAGAAATTAACATAAAAATAATAATAAACTTAATAGTAAAAAATATCATTTAACTTGTTAGATTCTGATGTAAGAAAAAGGAAAATCATATTATTATTATTAATTATTTAATTAAAGGGGTGATTTGGGTCGGGTTGACTCGGAGAGACCCATTTTCGCGATGGGGACGTCAAGGGTTCGAACCTCGACGGAACAAACATTTAAGTGGATTAAATTGAGGTCTATAATCTGATTTTGTAAGCGAATTATTTTCATTTCAATAAACTAATTAAATAAGATTTACAAAATTTGAAAGAGTCCTAGTTGACTAAGTCTAAACTACTTCACCTAATCCTATGCCATTAACCTCTTTCACGTTAATCTCTCTCTCTCCTTCATGTCTATCTATCTCTTATTTCACACTTTATTTGTGTCTGCAGAACCAGAGAAAAAAAATCATAAAACAAAAGTTCTTCACACTTGAAGAACTTGTACGCAAAGAACAAACGAGAAAGCAAAAAACTTTAAGCAAAACGTAATAAGCTAGTCCGGTAAGGTGTGAGTTTCGGGATGGGAAGTGAATTTGGACAAATTTGGGCAGCAAGTTCAAGTGTTTTCAGGTATGTGTTTCTCTCCTGGACTCCTTTCTCCGAGAGAATTTCCTTTCAGTGAATTCAACGAATTTTGAAACCAGGGTTGTTCCCATTCTTGTCGAACTCCTTGTCCTAGTATCCTTCTGATTTTAATCTGAAATCGGTTAGAAATCATTTTGTTGGTATGTTTTCTGGTATTTTAAGTATGAAGTGTGATTTTTATGATAATGTGTTCATGATTATGTGTTAGGAATTTTAAGCATGTTAATTTATGCCAACCGAAAGTATGTGAAAAGTGAAATTTGTGCAAATATTTGTGTAAATCATGATGTGCAAAATTTGTGTTATGTAAATCGATTTAATGGTAATTCTTGGATGAATACAACCATGAAAAAAATACTCAAAGATACACCAAATGATTCATGAAACGTCCTAAGATTTAATATACAAATGATGATAACAAGGAGCTGAAAATAGTGAACAAATTCAAGCATTTGGTAGGTTGGGTTCGGCCATTCAAAGTGGTATAAATGCAACAAAAAATGAATGTAAATAAGTGAAATCACAAAGGAGTGAACCCAAGACATCATTACTTGAAAGCTACAAAAAAAATCAACAAAACATTAAGACAAAAATTGATTGGAGGAGACTAAATTTCCAGCTTGCATGAAATTGTAGTCTCGGCCAACTTTTAGAAAATGACCTTTGTTTAAATTTTTTTAAAAAATGTGAGGTCATTGATGATTGAACCCATGACTTATCCAAATGAAAGTTTCATAATAACTTCGTGAGAAAATTAAAGAAAAAAATAGATGTGGTGAGTGGCGATTGAACCCACAACCAATTGAATGGATGAGACAGTTAGGAGAAAAATAAAGGAGAAAACAAATATGGAGAGTCGGGATTGAACCCACAACCTCTTGAGTTGGTGAGAAAGTTAGGAGATAAATAAAAAGAAAAATAATGAGCTTCTGGGGGATTGGACCCTTAACCTCGTTGTCTTAAAACCAAAAAGGAGAGGAGAACTAGAAAGAAATATTATGGGGTTGATGGGAATCGAACTAGGGTCTCCCAAATCCGAAAAATGCAATTATCAAGTTTAAAATAAGATTAAGTGTTGTCCAAGGGATTCTAAATCAGGTTCCCTTGCCCAATTTCGTATTGACACATAAGTCATACGTAAGTAAATATTTAATAAATGCTGCCTCTAATGATTGAAATCAATATCTTGGCATATCTAAAAGATGCGTAAGTCTTGTACCACATAATCTTTGGTAAACATGAATCATTTAGACAAACTATGAATGAAGCCTCATGGCTTGTATGTCTGGACTCATAAGTCTATCATACATTTAAAAGTAAGAAGTGATCCTAAGATGTATGTGATAAAATGATGTGACCCTAGAAGGGTTAACTAAGGGTGGGAAATATACTAAATGTCCAAGTGCATTGGCAAATGATGAAATGAACATTCACGTGAAGGGGTGAGTAATTATGAAAAGAAAATGTGTTAAAATTAATGAATTGGTGGCAATATGATAAGAGGCTAATGTGAAAGATGTGAGCAATGTCAAATGATCCTAAGTAAATGTTACCAAAACGTACTCACCTACGAGAGTGTAAAGCTAATGAAGAGACCAGTTTCTATGAACACTCTAATAAAAGTATCAAAATTAATGCATGCTTAATATTAATGATGAGATGAGAAATACTCTAATGAGCTATGATGTCCTTATGCTAGAAGCCATCTTCCATGTTATATGAGTTGAATTTAATGGAACTCCTTCGCGAAGGGCGGAGGTTCACATAACTCCCATGAGATGAGACTGTCCGGCATGCGGGGTATGGGTCTCCTTATATCTCCTAGTCTTTGAAACTATACTGACTATGTAGTGATCCAGCAGGGTTTAACTCCCTATATATGCTAGCATGTTTTGGTTCACTTTGGTCGGTGATTCCACCTCTTTTCAGTGTGGGGATTACACACTTGATTTAAGGATGCTCACATGATCTATGTCGTTAAGGTTAAAGTTCCCAAATAAAGAATGATGCCAACCTCAAGTAAGGCACATTATAAAATGAACGATACCAAAGGTGTTAGTATAGGATAATCAAAAGGTGAGGTAGACTTAAGTAATAACTCTAGGTTATGCTTGGTCATTGCACAGCGAACCTGATGAAAGTGTTACACTACATCCTACGTATAACTTGTGGCTACACTAGTATATGAAAGAATGAAAATGAAGTACGTATGAATGAATGAAGCAAACTCTGTGTTTTTTAAAGAAGGATCCCTAGTTGAGGTCACATATGTTGAGCCCTCATTTTGGGAAGTCCTATTGTAAAGTCCATGATTCCAAGGTCTCATGGCATATGAAAGAATGATATGAACTACATGCTATGATATGGCCAATATGTTATGTGCTGCTTGTAAAATGATAAGTATGATGATGCATGTTACTCTCATGGAATGACTTTCCTAAACAAAATTTGTCAAGTACACTGACTTTCTTAATCCAAATTTGGCGAGTCCACTGACTTTCCTAATTAAAATTTGGCAAGTCGACTGAATTTCCTAATTGAAATTTTGCAAGTCCACTGACTTGACTTTCAACAATTCATATCGTTAGGAGAAAACTCTTCTTAATCATGGATGTCCTTGGTGTGTTCTTGTATATACACTTACTTAGTACATGTGTATACTAATCCCATACAACTCTATACTTTTAGGCGCAGGAACAGGCGGACGCTAGAGCTTACGATACGACGATTCAGCTATCCAGACGTGGAGAATTGTTCAAGACTTGGTAGTCCCTCATGCTTTCGAGGATGCTTGCCCATTATATTCTAGATTAGATATAGGTTTGAGTTAGTGGAGTATGTTCCACTAGTGTTTTATCTCCCATTTCATTTTAGATATTCTATTGGTGCCATTCTTCCAAGTATACACTTAATTCACTACGAAACTATTTCTTTCATTTGATATTCTTAATATTATATGGTTGATTGTAAACGTATGTGAGTTTATGTAGAATGTCTTATATACATGTTAAGTAACAAAAAGTTCAATATTTACGCTAAAATTAACCTAGATGAAGTAACGATGACGCATGTACGCTTGTCTGCGACCTCTGAGAAGTCAAGGACGCTGGTCTAGTTTGAGGTCTAGACTACGGTTGAGACACTGTGTCCAAAGTTAATGAGTTTCAAAATGTATCATGATCTCAATGAGATACATTGGTGGGAAGGTATGAAGGAAGATATTTCTATGTTTGTGGAAGAGTGCCCAAATTACCAATAGGTTGAGGCTGAACAACTTAAGCCTTGAGGTCTTACCCAGTTGGTTGAGATCCTATTACCCTTAGTTGTTCAATTTCTTGAGGGTAGATATACTCTTCCTTAGTACGATTCCGTTAATGAGACTCTAAATCATAGTGCATTAGGCGGGTTTGGTGTTCTAAGTCCATAACTTTGTGTTTTATACTTTCACTATATGAGTTAATATGTATTCATGCTTGCATTCATGAGTTGTGATGTATATTGAGTTAAAGTAATATTGAGAAAAAAGTTTTTCAACCTCATATATGAAGCTTTAGCTAAGCTTATAGTGATTTGCGTCATCCAAAGTAAGTTGTGCATCATATATTCACAAAGAGTAAAGTTTCAAGTATGTGACGTGCTTTTCGAAAGCACCCTCTTTGTTTCAAAATGATGTGTAGTTTCATTCGGGGATGAATGTTTTTAAAGGGGGGATACTGTAAATATTCCAGAAAATGTACTCATCTAGTGGAGATCCTATTAAGTTTTAAGAATAGGTTTTGGGGGTACATAGGCATCCCAATGCCAAATATTGAGTAATATCGGGTATATTGGAAAATATTGGCTTAAAAAGATGTTAGCCAATTTTCGAAGTATTAACACGATTTTTCAAGAAATGTACCTGCAATATAGACCCTACGCTAAAACGTTTTCTCCTTAACTAATAAATTAGCTATAAGGCATCCAAGTGCCTTGGTACCATAGCACATGATTCTTTAAAATTATCATGTAGAGTAAGCAGTGCCCAAGGATATAGTGAGGATCCTTGGGACAATAGGAAATGAGCAGCAACACATGTGCAACCCATGTGTAAGCACATGTGCAAGAATTCGGTTAGGGTGGTTAGGGCGGTTAGGGGAAAGTGCATATGTGGGGGTCAATCCATGTGGGGCTCAGCTTCCTAACCAACTCTAGGCTCTAATTTAACTTACCTAAATAGCTAACTAACGTAGGACTAAGAGAAATAAACTAACTAGTCCATCCGACAACCTAAGACCTAACCGGTTGACACTAATCTAGTAACTAACTCAAAAAACATCTTAATACCTCACCTAAGATGGTCAAAAAGGGATTGTTATTGACCTAATGATTTAGGGATACTTTAGTCAATACCCTAGGTTACTTAATTAACTAAATTAACAATTTATTTAATTAATTTAAATGGGCAAACTAAAATCCTTACACTAGACAAGTAATTAACTAAGAAACATTCTAGCACCTGACCTAGTGTTAGGGTCGAATCCACAAACACACACTTGATGAATAAAGAACACATGAAATTTATAGAGAAATAGATGAGAGATCTATAGAGAGAAAGACAGAAACCAATATTTCGTTGTAACACCCCGTGAGTAAACTTCCACGACGGTGGGGGTATATATATTAATAAATCAGAGTATTTTTGGTTACAGAGAATAAATGGAGAACAAATAGTAAAGCCTAAAAATTTAGGTCGGGCCTCTGCCCCAAACCCCTCCTTCGGATGGGGGGCTTCCGCCCCCCATAACCCCCTTACAACCTTACTCAGATGTTAAATCGCGTAAACAGTTTTATATATATTAATCAGGCTCCACAACCTAACAGCTAGGATGGTCCAAAAAACTTAGGGGTACTTGAGTAATTACCCTAGGTCACTTATATAATTAAGTTAACAACTTAATTAATTAATCTAAATGTTCAAACCTAAATCCTTACACTAGACAAGTAACAAGCTAAGAAACAACCTAGTACCTAACGTAGGATTGTCCAAAGGGTTTGTTATGGTCCTAACAACTTAGGGGTACTTTAGTAATTACCATAAGTTACCTATTGAATTAATATCAACTTAATTAATTAAATTAATTTTACAAAACCGAAACCACTAAGCAATTTCACGATTTAGGTTAAGTGAAGTGTTCTTCTAATTTTAGTCAAATTAGGAGGGGTTTAGTAAATTAGCTAATTGATTATCAATTAAGTTAACTAATCTAAGTAAAATTACTAAATATTCAGTTCCTAGACCTAGACTCAAAATTAAGCACTAAAAACTAACGACTCAAAATAGTACGCAATCAGGAGAAAAATAGAAAAATTCTTTGGCGATTTCAAGAAGTTCGTCAATGTTTTCATGAAAAAGTGCAAGGTGATCTTCGTAGATTAAATTTTACGTAAGGTATGATATTTATCTCTTGTTATTATTTCGCCAAGAGGCTTTTCAAGTGTATTTACAATCATGAATATTGAAACTAGGGTTGTTCCCAATGAATCACTTGTTCATCTCTATAGTTCTCCCGATTTCTGATTTTTACAAGTTGTATGATCTGAATTTTGAGCATGTTGTGGATATGTGGTGTTAAATAATTATTATGTTTATGTTTCCATGATTTTATTGTCGAATGAAACATATATGTTAGATCCGCATACTTAGGGTGTTATCTACATAAACGTTAAGTGTTGTAATGCCGACTTCTGTGCGAGAAGATGAAATTTTTATAAGGTGATCATTGAATTGTCTCATATGATAATATAAGGTTAAAATTTTGTTTGTTTAGAATGATAGATTATTATAATGTATTTATGAAGTGATTGTCATGGCTAGTGACATCGTTATTACAAGTATCTATGAAATTGTAATATATGTCAACAAATTGGATAGCAAAACTATGTCCAAAATATTATTTCCAAAACATGTAAAGTCATCCAATCTCTACATGAATGAACTAATAACATAGGGTATGCCAATCAATGGGACAAGTACCAACATACCCTATCCACAAAAACTTGTGAACACAATAACATTGTATAAGTAGTTATAACTTTCATAGATAATTGTACGAACTACCAATGAACGTTGAACAAGTTAAGTTGAGTAAATAAGTAACTAAAAGCTTAAGTTATGAAATTTACCTAATATAGAGTGTTAAAAGAAGTGAGACAAGTCTCAATTACACTTAATCTATTACGTCAAAAAATAGTCACTTAAAGGGTTCCAGAGTCCGTGAGAAAAGTCTCACTCGCACCATGTTGATAATGTAAGATCTAAGTTCATATTCATGAAGCAAAGAAAAGGAAGACCAGCAGCAAGCTTCCATAATGTTTGAGTCAAACTCTAAGAGATAAGAAAGTAAAGTTAATTTGAGCTTAGCACCGAAGACTAGAAATGAGCTTGTGCCAGCACATGTAAGTCACATAAGACGAGGCTACCACCAAGGTTGACAAGTAGTATCCGTATGTATCCTAGTCTTTGAACTATGTTTTCCAGCATAGGAGAGCTAGTGGGTGGAAGCCTCCGCCCAAGAATGCTAGCAGTTCGGTTTCACTTTGAACGGTGATTCCACCTCATTTCGGTGTGTGGAAGACACCAAATTTCATATTTAGCTCACATGATATATGTAGGTTATAGATCAGGAGAGTATCCGGTTCACTTCAGTTATTGACCCCTATTTTTGGTGTGGGGAAGACACTGACTTTGGTGCACTTTAGCCGGTGAACCCCCCTTTTCGGTGTGTGGTAGACACAGAACTGGGTTCACCTTAACCGGTGAATCACCTCTTTTCGCTATGGGGGAGACAATGGATTATAGCTCACACGATCTACTTCCGTTAATGTGAATGAATACTTTAAAGAAAGTAAGAAATAATGAAAGTAGCATGTTCACATTGAACAACGGATCAAAGAAGTAGAAACATAAGTTCTATGTGAATTAAGAAAGTAAGAGCTCAAGAATATCAATTTCTAGTTTTGATAAGAATGAAGTTTTAACAGGTTATGGATATAGCCAATAACGATTGACTTATTATGACTTATTATAGTATACAATGAATATATGCCAATAAACAAAGCAAAACATAAGGACTCAATCATTTGGAGGGTGAATATATGCCCCAACATCTCTATATTAGGCAAATGATCAATTAAAGGGCATAGCAATTAAAGATTAGATTATAAGTACATTCATGCCCAATTTAATAAGAATGGAAAATATAACTTGGAAGTAAGGTAGCAAAATCATTTCCTTAGTCTTTTGGATTACTTACTTGATTCATTGTAGGTATGGGACTACAATGAATCATTGCACTTGTAAGTAAAACATAAGATCAAAGAAGATGATTGAACTACACAACAAAAAGAAGAAAAAGACTGAAAAATAAAGTAAGGCTGGACGGAAGAGCTCTCGGCCTAAGGTTGCAAGTTTCATAAGTTTTGTTAAAGTTTTTCTAAAATTATATTCATGATTCCAATGTATTATGTTCATATAGAAAATGATTTGTATGCCTTAATTGCATGAGAACATGTCATATTCATTGCATGACTAAGAAATAACGATTTAAGAAAGTAAAGTGACCTAACTGTCCAGAAACGGCATGTTACTTTAGGAAGAGCTTTCCTTGATCATGCATAGTCTTTATGTGTTTATGTGCATACACACATACTTAGTACAAGTGTCTACTAACCCCATATATTATTACTATTTTTATAGGTTCAAGTTCTTGAGAAGATTAAAGATTCGACGAAGCAGATTGGATTAGCGATCTCCAGACTTTGGTAGCTCCTCTTAAGTTCGAGGATGCTACACTTCATTATTATAGATTTAGTACAATAGACATAGTTATTGGATGTATTACCTAGAGTTTCATTCTAGATTTTCATTTCAAACATTTGTTCAAGGGTTTGTAATAAGGCCGATTGGAAAACTATTATTATTATTATGATTCTCTATTTCGATTGTTCAATCTATTATAGATTGTTCTTCAGTTTGAGTCGTAGCATATCACTCTTATGTAGTAATTATATGAAGTCTAATTATAATTCATTAAGTTTTAAAAAGTTTTATATTTTCCATAAATTTAACTATATGACTGTGATGAAAGCTAAGAATAATGATTCCGAAATTCGAGTGTGACAATAAACGTTAACTTGAACGTCAATGTCAACGTCAATGTGAATATCGACATGAACATCAAATTCAACACAACGTCAACGTCAATGTCATCATCAATATAAATGTCATTGTCAATGTCAACATTGATATAAATGTCACCGTGAATGTAAACGTCAATGTCAATGTCAACATAAATGTTAATGTGATCATCAACGTCAACATAAATATGAACGAAAACTTTTATATAAACATGGACGTCAACGTCAACATGAATGTGAATGTCAACATAACATCACATTTAACATAAATGTAAATGTCAGTCTGAACGTCAACGTCAATGCTAATGTAAATGTGTGCATAAATGTCAACGTAAATGTCAGCATCAATGTGAATGTGAACGTCAATATATATGTTAACGTCAATATCAACGTAAATGTCAATGTTAACATCAACGTGAATGTCAACGTGAATGTTAATGTCAACGTGAACACGAATCTCAACAACAACATCAACGTCAATGTCAATGTCATAAATGTGTACACCAATGTCATTATCAATGTCAACGTATATATGATCGTCAATGTAAATATGAAGGTAAACGTCAACGTCAATATCAACGTCAACATCAATGTCAACATTAGCATCAACATAAACGTTAACGTCATCATGTATGTAAATGTTAACATCAAAATTAACATGAATGGCAATGTCAACAACAATGTTAACATGAACGGCAACGTCAACATAAATATTAACATCAATGTCAACATGAACATTAATATGAATGTCAACGTAAACATCATGTTAATGTGAACATCAAAGTTAACGTGAATGTATATGTCAACATCAATGTAAACGTCAATGTCAACGTAAACATAAAACGTCAACATCAACAAAAACATCAACTTCAATGTTAACGTGAACGTCAACATCAACGTCAATGTAAACGCCAGCATAAATGTGAAAATCAACATAAACGTAAATGTCAACGTATACATAAATATGAATGTAAACCTGAATGTTAACATAAATGTCAATGTCAACGTGAACGTCAACGTTAATGTAAATGTCAATATCAATGTGAATATAAATGTCAACATCAACGCCAACATCTATGTGAACGTGAACGTCAAGATCAACATGAACATAAATGTCAACATCAGTGTCAATGTGAACGTGAATGTCAACATATGTCAACGTCACTGTAAATGTGAATGTCATCTGTACACAAACGTCAACGTAATTGTCAACATCAATGTTATCGTCAAAGTAAATGTGAATCTAAATGTCAACACAATGTCAATGTCAATATGAACGTCAATATCAACGTGAACATTAATGTCAACTTCATCACCAACGTAAATATCAATATCATCATGAAAGTCAATGTCAATGTCAACATAAATATCAACGTCCTCATAAACATCAACGTGTTTGTGAATGCGAAACTGATCATCAACATCAATGTAAAAGTCAAAGTAAAAATGAACGTCTACATAAACATAAATATCAACGTGAATGTGACCATCAACGTGAACATCTATGTCAATGTCAATGTGAACATCAATGTAAGCATAAAAGTCAATGTCAACAGAAATATCAACATAAACGTAAATGTCAACTTCAACATAAACATCAACTTGAAAGTCAGCGTGAACGTCAACGTCAACATGAATATTAATGTGAAGGTGAACCTCACTGTCAATATCAATGTAAATATGAACGTGAACGTCAACTTCAACATAAAGTTTAATGTGAACATCAATGTCAATGTCAACATCAACATCAAAGTCAATGTCAATGTCAATTTTAAATATCAACGTGAATGTGAACGTGAATGTGAACATCAACAAAAAAGTTAATGTGAAAGTCAACATAAATGTCAATGTGAATGTCAACGTCAACGTAAATGTCAATGTCAAAGTAAACAATAGTGTCAGTGTTAATGTGAATGTCAACATCAAATCCAATGCAAACATCAGTGTAAACGTGAATGTCAACATAAATGTAAAAATTGGCATCAAAATGAACGTCAATGTCAAGGTCAATAACAACGTAAATGTCAACGTAACATCAATTTAAACATCAACGTGAACGTAAAAGTGAACGTCAACATAAACATCAACGTAACGTTAACTTCAACAGCAATGTCAATGTGAACGTCAATATGTACATAAACGAGAACGTGAACGTCAAAGGCAATGTCAACCTGAATTTCAACATGAGTATCAATGCCAATGTCAATGTGAACGTTAATGTAAACGTCAGCGCGAACATCAAGTTAAAGGTAAACGTCACTGTGAATGTGAACGTCAATGTATACATCAATATGAACATGAACGTCAACGTAAATATAAATGTGAATGTCGACGTAAACGTAAGGTCAACATGAACATCAATGTATACATCAATGTCAATGTGAACATTAAGATGAATATAAATGTAAACATCAATGTCAATGTGAACATTAAGATGAATATAAATGTAAACATCAATGTCAATGTGAACATCAGTGTTAACATTAATTCAACGTTAATTTAAACACTAATGTAAATGTCAATGTCAATTTCAACGTAAACATCAACATAAACGTAAATGTCAACATCAACATAATTGTCAACATAAACGTCAATGTGAACGTCAATGTTAATGTTAACATGAACATCGACATCAACATCAAAGTAAATTGAACGTTAACATCAATAGCTACATCAACATCATCATCAACATCAATGTAAATATGAACGTCAACGTGACCGTCAACGATTATGTCAATGTTAATGTGAACATTAAAAAAATGTGAATGTCAATGTAAACGTAAATTTGAATGTGTACATAAACATCAATGTAAATGTGAATGTGATCTTCAACATCAAGGTAAACGTGAACGAAAACTTCAATGTAAATGTGGACTTCACTGTCAACATCAATGTTAACATGAATGTGAACGTCAACATGAATGTTACATCAACGTAACATCAGAGTCAACATAAATGTAAAAATCAACATCAATGTTAATTTACATTTTAACGTAAATGTAAACCTAAACGTGATTGTAAACGTTAGCGTCAACCTAAATGTCAATGTGAATGTCAATGTGAACATCAATGTGAATGTAAATGTCAATATTAATGTCAACGTCAACATGAACCTCATTTTCTATATCAACGTCAACATCAATGTTTATGCCAATATCAACATCAGCGTCAACGTCAATAGCAACGTCAAGGTGCATGTCACACGGAACGTTAATATCAACATCAGCATCAACATAGACGTAAATGTTAGTGTCAATGTGAATGTCAAGGTAAAATTCACCATGAACATCAACATGAACGTGAACGTCAATGTGAATGTCGATGTAAACGTCAATATAAACATCAATGTCAACGTTAATGTCCACGTGAACGTTTAACATAAATGTCAACGTGAATGTCAATGTAAACATCAATGTCAATGTAATCGTTAATATGAATATCAACAAAAACATCAACGTCGATGTGAATGTCTATGTTAACGTGAACATCAACGTGAACAGTGTCAATATCAATGTGAATGTCAACATAAACGTAAACGTCAATGTCAATGTAAACATAAACAAAAATGTAACAGTCAATATCAGCACAAACATTAACATAAACGTCAATGTGAACGTCAACATTAATGTCAACATGAACATCGACGTCAACATCAAAGACAATTGAACGTCAACATCAATGGATACGCTAACATCATCATCAACATCATATTTAATATGAACGTCACCGTGAACGTCAATGACAATGTCAATGTCAACGTGAATATTAAAAAAATGTGAATGTCAATGTAAACGTAAATATCAATGTGTACATAAACGTCAATGTAAATATCGATGTAAATGTGAACGTGATCTTCAAGGTCAAGGCAAACGTAAACGGAAACTTCAATGTTAAAGTGAACGTCAATGTCAACGTCAACGTTAACATGAACGTGAACATCAACATGAATGTTTACATCAACGTAACATCAGAGTAAACATAAATGTAAACATCAGTGTGAACGTCAACACAAATGTTAATATAAATGTCAACATAAATGTAAACATAAACGTGATCGTAAACATCAGTGTCAACCTAAATGTCAACGTCAATGTCAACGTGAACGTTAATGTGAACATCAATGTGAACGTAAATGTCAATTTAATGTCAACATCAACATGAACCTCAATGTCTACATTAACGCCAATATCAATGTTGATGCCAACATCAACATCAGCGTCAACAAAAATGTCAATGTTAATGTCAACGTCAACGTGCATGTCAAACTGAACGGTAATGTCAACATCAGCATCAACTTAGACGTAATGTTAGCGTGAACATAAATATCAGTGCAAGCTTCACCACGAATGTCAACATGAACGTGAACGTCAATGTGAATGTCGACGTGAACGTCAATGTTAACATCAATTTCAACGTGAATGTCAATGTGATCGTCAATGTAAACATCATATTCAACGTGAAAATCAATATGCATATTAACAAAAACATCAACATCGACGTGAACGTCTATGTTAATGTGAACATCAATGTGAATAGTAATGTCAATGTCAATGTGAATGTCAGCGTAAATGTAAACATCAATGTCAATGTAAACATAAATAGAAATGTAAGACGTCAATATCAACATAAACATCAATGTGAATGTCAACATGAACATCGATGTCAACATCAAAGTCAATTGAACGTCAACATCAATGGCTACGTCAACATCATCATCAACATCAATGTAAATATGAACGTCAACATGAACGTCAATGACATTGTCAATGTCAACGTGAACATTAAAAAAATATGTACGTCAACGTAAACGTAAATATCAATGTGTACATAAACATCAATGTAAATATAAATACGATCTTCAATGTCAAGGTAATAGTGAATGAAAACTTCAACGTAAATGTGGACGTCAATGTCAACATCAACGTCAACATGAATGTTAATATCAACGAAACATCAGAGTCAACATAAATGTAAACATCAGTGTGAACATCAAAACTAATGTTAGTATAAACGTCAATGTAAATATAAATGTAAATGTGATCGTAAACCTTAATGTAAATGTCAATGTCAACATGAACGTTAATGTGAACATCAATGTGAACGTAAATGTAAATTTAATGTCAACATCAACATGAACCTCAACATCTACATCAACATCAACGTCAATATTTATGCCAAGGTCAACATCAACGTCAATGTCAATGTCAATGTCAATGTCAACATCAACGTCAACGTGCATGTCAAACTGAACCTTAATATCAATAGCAGCATCAATTTAGACGTAAATGTCTGTGTGAATGTAAATGTCAATGCCAATAAGAATTTCAAGGTAAACTTCACCATGAACTTCAACATGAACGTGAACGTCAATGTGAATTTCGACGTGAATGTCAATGTAAACTTCAATGTCAACGTGAATATCAACGTGAATGTCAACATGAACGTCAATGTCAACATCAATGTCAACGTGAACGTCAATATGAATATAAACAAAAACATCACCATCGACGTGAACGTCTATGTTAACATGAACATCAATGTGAACAATAATGTCAATGTCAATGTGAACGTCAACATAAATAAAAACGGCAATGTCAATGTAACCATAAACAGAAATGTAAACGTCAGTATCAACATAAACGTCAATGTGAATGTCAACATCAATGTCAATATTAATGTCAACGTCAACATCAAAGTCAATTGAACATCAATGTCAACGTCATCATCGATGTCAATGTCATCGTCAACGTCAATGTTAATATGAACTTTAACATCAATGTCAACGTCAATGTGAACATCAACAAAAATGTGAACGTCTATGTATACGTAAATGTCAAAGTGTACGTCAACATCAATGTTAATGTTAACGTAAATATGAATGTTATCGTCAACATAAACGTAAACGTGAGTGAAAACATCAATACAAACATGGACGTTAATGTCAATGTTAACACGAACGTGAACGTCAATGTAACATCAACATCAACATAAATGTAAATATTAGTGTCAACGTTAATGTCAATGTTAATATATACATGAATGTAAATGTCAACGTCAACGTCAACGTGAACATCAACGTCAATGTCAACCTTAAGACCAATTTAAACATCAACGTCAATGTTAACGTCAACGTCAATGTGAACCTCAACATCTACATCAGTGTCAATGTCAACGTTAATTTAAACGTGTATGCCTACATCAACGTCAATGTCATTGTTAATGTCTAGGTGATTGTCAATGTCAATGTGAACGTAAACATCTATGTCAATGTGAAAATAAAATATGAAAGTCAATATAAACGTCAATATTAGCAACAACGTAAACGTCAATGTCAGCATAAATGTCAACATGAACGTCAACATCAATGTTAATGTGAACATCAACGTCAACATAAATGTAAACGTTAATGTCAATGTGAACGTCAATATAAATATTAATGTAAACATTAAAGTCAATGTGAACGTTAATGTTAACCTGAACATCAACATAAACGTCTATGTCATCATCAATTTGAACATTAACGTAAATGTAAACGTCAATGTCAACATAAACATCTACATAAACTTAAATGTCAACGTCAACTTAATAGTCAACTTCAACGCTAACGTCAACGTCAACATTAACGTCAATGCAAATGTCAACATAAATGTGAATATCAACATAAACGTAATTGCCAGCGTTAACATGAAAGTCAACATCAACGTCAACATAAATGTGAATGTGAATATTAATATGAACGTTAATGTGAACCTCAATGTAAACGTGACCGTCAATGTGAACTTCAATATAAACGTCAACGTCAACGTGAACGTTAGCGTCAAAGTGAACATCAACATCAACATAAATATCTATGTGAATGTGAACGTTAACATCAACATAAACGTCAACGTTAATATAAACATCAATGTGAACGTGAATGTCAACATCAACGTAAATGTGAACTTCACGTGTGCACCAACGTTAACGTAAACGTCAATGTAAATATGATCATCAAAGTAAATATGAATGTACACGTCAACTTCAATGTCACAATGAACGTCAACGACGATGTGAACGTTAAAGTCAATGTCAGCATCAACGTAAATTTCAATATGATGCATTAATGTCAATGGAAACTTAAACATCAATGTACGTGTGGATGTCAATGTGTCGGTACACGCAAAACTGATCATTAATATCAATGTAAATGTCGATATAAAAATGAATGTCAATGTGAACATCAACGTGAACGTGAACGTAAACACGAACGTTATAATGAACGTCAACATGAACATCAACATAAATGTAAACATCAATATCAACGTCAACTTCAACGTTACAGTTTAATATGAAAGTTAATATCAACATCAATGTCAACGTCCACGTAAATATCAATGTCTTGGTAAACGCAAATGCAATCATAAACATCAATGTAAACGTAAAATTGAATGCCAATGTGAATGTCAACATAAATCTCAACGTTATTATGAACGACCACGTCAACGTTACTGTTAATATGAATGTCAATGTTATCATAAATGTGAACGTAAACATATATGTAAACATCAGCATGAATGTCAATGTAAACATCAGCGTCAACGTCAACATAAATGTAAGTGTAAATGTCAACGTGAACGTGAACGTCAACATGAACATCAACACTAATGTCAACGTTAATGTAACATGAACCTGAATGTTAACGTTAACATCAACGTAAGCGTGAATTTATAAACGTAAGCGTGAATTTATATATGAAAATCAACAGGAAGGTAAGTGTGAAAGTCAACTTGAACATCAACGTGAACGTTTACATAAACGTTAATGTCAACATCAATATAAAGATTAACGTGAAAGTGAATATGAACATCAAAATTAATGTAAATGTGAACGTCAACGTCAACGTCAATGTAAAGGTCAACATGAACGTCAACATCCATGTCAACATCAACATCAACATCAAAGTCAATGTCAAAGTCAACTTCAATGTCAACGTAAACGTGAATGTCAACATTAACATTAACATGAACGTCAATGTGAAAGTCAATATAAACGTCAATGTGAACATCAATGTCAATGTCAATGTCAACATCAATGTCAACGTCAACATAAACATCAAAGTGAAATTTAATGTCAAAGTCATCATCGAGGTTAAGATGAGACTTCTTGAAGTCTCATTTGCCTTGTGGCGATACAAGGACAGTCTAACTTTTATGGTGTATTTTGCGCGTTGTTATAAATAGAAATTTTGAAATTCCTAAGGGATAACAATTCAGTGTTATACATTCTGGATACGGTTATCCTAAGTTGTAGGTGTCATCGTGACTTTAGATTTTGAATTGTAATTGTGAAGACATATTTTTTCGGGGAAATATAAGATGAATAGAGAAAAATATTAGGGTGTAGGATATGTTCGGAGGAAATATGAGTCAAGAATTTAGTTTCTTTATGATTTAATGGGAAAAAAAGTATCCAAAATGGTTGGAGAGAATTATTTTATAAAACATAAACATGGTTTCAAGGGTGTGCTTGATACAAATGAAAATATTTTTTCAATTTTTTCGTTACTCAAAACTTTTGTTAAACCCTTTTTTTAGTATTGAAAAAATTGAATTTTCTGCTAATAAAGCAAATCTTCATAACTAACATCTATTATTTTTTTCGTACCCTCGAAAACATCTAGTCATCGATCCCGTCCACCTACATATTATTTTCAACCTCTAGCACCCTGTAGCTTCCATCTCCATTACCTCACACCTTACCTTACACCCTCTACACTTATAGAGTTTTTCTAGAAAAACATTTTCCTTTGTTCCAAACACAATAAAAACTTATGCTTTATTCTTCATGGATTATTTGCATCATTATACATATGTATATATAATAATTATAATCAAATTAGTATATATGAAGTTTGTGTGATAGATCGTCTAAGATTGGACACTCATTCATCTTCATGGAAAATTCAGCTGAGCAAAAGGAAAAAGTGTTTAAAAGAATCTTTGATAAAGATATCCTAGATAGGTTTTGGGCATGATCATATGTCGTAATTGAGAAAGAAGCTGATGTAAATACATGATCAAATCCTACTTCAAACTTGACTCATGGCTTTATTAATTCTCTGGAGCTTTGTCGTTTGGCTTCCTCCAAACCCTTACCAGTTATGAGTCTAACTCTCTTTGCTAAGCGCGTGAATCATAGTTTTGCTGCCTACATTTCACTTCAAGATTTTCAAGATTCTTAGAACTATACTCGCGTGGTGATTCATTCTCCTAGATACTGAGTTATTCATAGGTATATATATTTACATGATGAATAACTCGGTATCTAGAAGAAAAATAGGCAAGGGGCTTTGCACCATCAACACATGAGAGAAGTTCCCTGTGGAGTTGAAGAAGCCTTTCTTTCCTATGAACATCATTTATGAGGTGATGCATTAGTTTAGGGAGATGAAGCAGATAGGCATCATATGGAATCCATGAAGAAGTTCACCACTCCAGGCTACATATTTCAACCCTCATAGATGAAGATATGTTCTTATACTTTATGGATGGGCTGAAAAATGGACCATGAAAGATTTAGAATGGTGACAGGTCAGGACTATTGAAAGAGGTATCATGCAAGATGATGTTTTGACAGACTTTAGGCATGAAAAAACCTGACCGAGCCAGAAGAGAGGAGATGAGAAGTTTTTATGACCAAGGGAGGAGAGATCGTAGAAATACAAGGAAAAGCATCCACATCTCATGAATAATTACACTTATAACTCTGATGAAAATTAGTTTAGACGTCAAAGTTATACGGAGAGAAAGGGAGTGGCTACAAACAGAAATAGTTGCTACAATGCAGTGGTCGATGGCTACGAAAAATCCCTGAACTGAAGAACCTTTGTACATAGTATGGGAATAGAAGGAGAAAGATGGACAATAGACGGGAAAAGTTTAGATATGAAGTATTTAAACTTGATTGGACTATGTAGAGCTATAGAAAATCGATGAGAGAGGACGAAAAATATGATGAACAATATGTATACATCACGATCGATGGACTACCCACTCGTGCATGATAGACATAGGTGCAGAGGCTAACATTATTGCCAAGACCACAGAAACAAAACTAAGATTGAGTTACATTCCATGTAATAAGAACGTCAACAAAGTAAATACACCACCAACTCTCGTGTGCAGAGTTGCTGATGGTGAAGACAATACTCAATTTTCCATGTAAAAGTGATGCTCTGTAGTCGTAGAAGTATCAAGTGGGGAGAGTGTCATGAACTGCCACTTTTTCATCTGACATAGGCATAATATTTAATTATAAGAGAGCTAGCATAATTGGAAAGTATCTAGAATCTTTGAGAGGTTTGTGAAAGACTCTAGAATACAGAAGAAAAATTCTTCGAAGGCTTTAGAATTCTCTAGGGATGTATAGAATTCTATTAGCGGGACTAGATTTCAAATATGTAGTGACTTATATAGTAATTTTTATTTAAGCTTTATCCCCTAGGAGAGTTGTACGAATAGAAGTCTCTCATTTGAAACTGAAGCAAGAAATTGTAAAGAATTCTCCAAGCAATACAAAAAGTCTTCTTACAAAAGATCTATTATCATTCTTCATGATCTTAGATATCCAAGTTTGAAACGGTTTACTTCACCTTAATAGATCATGAAAGAGTTCATGTGTAAGTTTTGAAGTGCCGCACGGAGTGTTACTTTATGTCAGGGATTGTTTGGTATTTTCCACTATGGGTTGGACACCGAAACTATGTCGCTTAACCCCCAATCTACATGTTTTTGATTAGTTTAAGCCTATTCACTTAATCAGAACCTACTATAATCCATATTTCACCAACAAATCATCAATCTTAGAGAATAAGAAGAGAGAAAAATCAAGCATCCCTCTCCAAGAATGTAGCAACTTTCTCTCTGTTTTAGGTCCAAAATCAAAAAATTTCTTCGTGAAATTTGTCACCAAGTATATGGGATTCAAATGGTGGTTTCCTTTAATCTACTAGGTCCCTCAAATTCAGTTAGAACCTTGACTACGTATGAATTTTTTAGACACAAGGTTTCTAGAACTTTAAATAAATTGTTGCAGTTTAGCATTTATTGTATTCCAAATCATATTATCATGTTTTCGTGAAATTCTGCTTAGCTTTTTGCATAGAACTCATAACCCTAGGTGGTGTAAATTAATTTAGTTCATGAATTACACTAGCTAGATTAGATACATACATATATATACATATATACATATATATACATATATATATATATATATATATATATATATATATATATATATATATATATATATATATATATATATATATATATATATATATATATATATATATATATGCAAGCAACAAATTTTGAATGTTTCGTTACAAATAATAAAATGTTTCATCATTCTCAGTTAGAATGTAAAAATATTGAGCTATCCAGTATAGTTCAATTATGTTGTTTATTAATATTTCTAGTTGGGAGTAGGCTTAGACCATGGGTTTCAACATACACGTATAGTCCCAGAACTACGTGCCTCGTAGGTGAATATCTCCTCTCTCTGGGCATCATATTTAGTGATCTGGCAAGTCAAGCATTCATACCCTTGGAAAGGTATATTGGGTCCTTTCAATGGGTTGTATACATCAGAATCCATGTTTAGCTCACATGGTTTTATATTGGTGATTATCTCCCAGAGTCAGACTATAGTTAATTGGACTAGATTTTCATATATATTTCAGTATTTTTTCTTAGCATGTTATGTACTTAGTATTGACTCCTTTTAAGTTCATTTACAATATGTTTTAAATATTTTTCTTGTATGTACGAATTATATTATTTCTTAGTATTTTTTGTTTAGATTTATCCTATCCTACATGCTAAGTACATTTCAAGTACCGACGTGTTCTGTGCTCTACATCGTTTGATAATGTAAGTTCATGTACTCAGCATCCAGATCCAATTTCAAGAGCTACAGTGGTGAGTCCTCACATTTTGAGGACAATAGACATGTTTCTATGTTTAGTCTTTTAATTTAAGTTTTTTTGTATTTTCTGTAATTAGCTAGGAGCATGCCCAGTAGCTTTAGTGAGTGGAAGCTTTTTTGTGGACATAGTTCAGTTTGAGTTGTAGAATTGGTTTTAATCTTTCATATGAATTGAACTCATAAGTATCCGAGTTATTTACAACAACTTTGGGTTTTCCCCACTATTAAGTTTTATCATGGTTTAGCTTCCACATCTGTTTTAATCTTTATTTAATTTAAATGTTCTTATGATATTTTAGTTTATGGTTAACTTGGGGTCACTGGTGATCCTAGATCTCGTGTTAGTCAAGGTGTAGCCTCGGGGCGTAAAACATGTTATTAGAGCCTTAGGTTCAAGAGTCCTACGATGTCTTAAAAGGCACATTATGTAAAGCAATTTTCATAGGGGTGAAGTGCACCAAATCTAGTGAGAGTGAGTCTATGAACTGTTTTTAGAAAAACTTCATGTTATTCTTACTGTATGTGGGTATGATATCCTTTGTAAATCGTCGTTATGCGTTTCAGATCATGAATCCACATAGATATAATGTAATGAACTCCAACGCAGATCCTCTAGTCCCAGATCATGATGTTTCAAACATTGAGTTTCGAAATTATATTCTGCTTTTGGCTCAGATCAAAGCTAACAAGAACAATCAGTGCAGTTCCTACCAAAGCTAGTTACCAGTCACACATTTTCTAGTAAGTGGACAGTATGCCTAATCTGCATCACAAAATGTTGTGATCTTTCCATTAGAATAACTGGACAATAATAGACCTTAACTAGGCTAATTTTAAGATACTGGAAAACAGTTAATGCATCATTTGTATACGACCTTTTAGGTTGTTGGAGAAACTAACAAAGACTTTGAGAACTATAAGAAATATTTGGTCTTGTCATGTTAAGATAAAGCATTTTCAAAATAATATTAAGATACTTAATTTAACCTACTCAAGGATTTTCCCCGATAATATTCTTGACATTTTCATCATGCAATCTTGAGGTAAGCTTAACATTACAGTCAATAGGATTACTTGTTGGTTTAGATGAACAGAATCCAACTTTAGCCACAAGTCCCAAAGTGTATTTACTTTTTTTGATCTTGTGAACTCAATTCCCAAAAAGTACTGGAGCTCTCCTAAGTCTTACATCTTAAAAACACTTAGTAATGTTTTCTTTGTACCTTCATCAAGCTTTAAGATACTACACATGATAGCATATCATCAACGTACACAAGTATAATAGTTATCCCTTCACTATTTCTCCTAATAAACAAGGAATAGTAATGTTGACTTTATTGAAAGTTGTGATTGATAAGGGCTGCAATGAGCTTGTGATCCAGTGTCTTGGGGCCTGTTTTGCCCCACATAGGGATTTGACCTGTCTACATATTTCTAATCCCCCTCTAATCCTCTAAATTACCTTACAAATATGCATTGAAAACATCCATTTCATGAATATGTCAGCTTCGTGCTGTCCTAATAGATTGCATAGTCAAATTGTTACAGTTTTCACAACACAAGCGAGAGTTTCTTTGGGATCTATTCCCTCCTTTTGACTCTACCCTTTTTCTAAAAGTGTTACCTTAAATATTACAACCTAACATGTAGGTTTATACTAGAATCTTTTATATCCACCCACAACCTATAGCCTTCTTTCCTGCGCATAAGTCTGTAACAGTCCAAGTCTTATTATCCTCCAATGCTTGTATCTCAGATTTCATTGCCTCTTCCAACCTTTGATCTTTTATGGATTCAGAATATGTGGTAAGTTCTTGCAGAACATAGATAGAAACTACTTAAGATTGATAATTAGGGTATAAATGATCATATATAATGAACCTTTTTATTAACATTAAGTGAAACAAAATCTTTATCTCAACATACTTTATTTGATGGTGATTGGACTGTATAAGTATTAATTGCAAATTGTTCAAGTATGTAAAATTACAAAATAATTCATTGAGTCGATATCAATATATCTATATTTAGATGGTTCATACAATATACTTTTGTATACTACATTAAAAGATAATACATGAAATCAATGTCCATATATTTCATTTCGAGTAGATCATGTAGGGTATTCAATCTTTTACATTACTAGATGAATCATGGAGTCAATGTTAGTATAGTTCTGCTTGGATCTAATAATAAATGAACTCGGTGTATTGGAATACTAGATGAGACATGTAATTCTTAGTGTATTACATTTTAGTATAGATCATGCAGTCGGATCACTTTAGTGTATTATTGTAATAGAGAACTAGTACCCCCTAGGTTATGATCGAAATCCTAGAGATACATCTTAACTAAACTAAGGTCTTATTACACCTCTCCCCCCCTCCACTATGAACCGAGTCTTCTTTTATAATTATGTACACCTTTTGTCTTACATGTCATCAAAACATCTTCCACGTGCTACGTGGAATCACAATGTGTACAACGTGATCCAAATATTTGCGTAAAATTACAAAAAAAAAATGAGTTCGGGGGTAATAGGACTTTAGTTTAATTAAGGTGTATTATTGAGATTCCGGTCATTGTTTTGGAGGTTGTGCCTTATCCTTATATTATAAGATATATAATGAAAATAATGTCAATATATTTTATGATTGAGTCACTCATGAGGAGGCCTTATACTATTACATTACTAGATGAGATACATAATTAATGTTAATGCATTCTTTACTTTGGTGGATCATGAAGTCGACTCAAACAACTATTTTATTGTATGAGTTATGGAATGGATGACACAATATTTCATGTTTGACTTACCCAAGAATGCAACATATTGACACTGATTGTATATCTCATATAATAGTATATGTTATTGAATCCATTTTATTATCCATCCAAGTAAGAAATACATTTACATTGTTTAATATACTAATAACGACCATGTCGATGTTTATCATATGTAAATAGCTATCTACTTACATATTTATCTTACATATAATAAAATATCAAAATATATTGATTGATATAGACTAAGAAAATATAATAAGCTTTTATTTTCATAAACTAAAAATCTATAATCCTTTTGATCAACAAGAATCTTCTACATAATAATCCAACAAAGCAAGTATTATCTTGATAATCATAATTAATTTGCGATTAAAACTCTCATATCATGATAATTCAATATTATTTCATAATTTTCCTACAATATGATTGATACATTTTAGAACTCGAAGTTTAACATTAATATAAATATCTTCTACTAAAACAAGTTCTGATCCCCAACTGGATTTCCCTTCAACTATTCTATACCCTTTATTTTTTGAATACTATATTTTTAGTTCATATAATTTTCAACATTACACTCAGAATTCACTTCTAGATTATAATTATTCACATCGTAACCAAATATTGCAAGTATGAAAACAAAAATACTCAAGAAAATTTTTTGAAGAATAAAAATAGAGTGAACTAAGGAAATTCCAACAATGCATTAATTTGTGAAAGATCATAAGTTATCCAAGGAAAAACCAAACCATTTCCTATCTAATAGCCACTTACAAAGTGGATGCTAAAAATGAATAAGAACATGTGCCACTAACATTGATAAAATGGGCCACCAACTTCACAAAGTTAAGCAACTAAAGTTTACTAAGTCTAGTGAGAAAATAGGAATCACTAAATTGAAACAAGTAAAAGACACTAAAAACAATAAGTTAAATAAATGACAATTAGCTAATACTCCTCCTTGGCATTTTTGTGATAGATACCAATTCTTCAAACCTTTCATTTGGTAGAGATTTAGTGAAAATGTCAGCTATATGGTTCTCAGATGAACAATGAACAACAAACACTTCATTAGATTATTTGAATTCTCTAAAAAATGAGACTTGATCTTGATATGATTATTTTGACCATGAAACACTGGACTTTTTTAAATTTAAACTGATGAACTTTTGTCAAATGTGATATTGGTAGCTTCTATTTGTTCATGTACCAATTCCATCGACACCTTCCTTAGCCAGATAGCTCGATTTATAGTAGATGATACATCTATGTACTCATATTCTACTGTTAATTGAGCAGTATTTTCTTGTTTCCTAGAGCTCCAACTAAAATAACTTGTCCCCAAACAGAAAATATATCTAGAGGTTCAAATAAAATCATCAACTTCTCCATCCCAATCACTATAATTGTACCCGACTAGGTTAATAGTTACTTTAGTAGATGTTGGGAAAAAGGTTACAAACTTGTTGGTTCTATTAATACAACTTAACTTTTTTTAGCCGTTGTGAAATATGTGCGTTTAGGCGAATGCATGAACCTAGTAACAAAACTTTCAAAAAATGGAATGTTAGCTCTGTTTGAATTTAGATAAAGAAGACTACTTATTTAACTTCTATACATACTATCGTTCAGTTTTTCAAAATCCTCATCCTTGCTTAGCTTCACGCCTATAAAGATTGGAGTACACATAGGTTTGTAGTCTTCGTTCTGAACGTGTTTGGAATATCTGCAATGTATTTCTGCTGGCATATTTTTTTCCATCACTTGACTATAACACTTACACGACATGGAAGTAATTCGTGACTCAAAGATCAATCATTTCAAAGATTTTTTCCATTTCATCCTTGAACCTTTGGATTAGTTCAGTTTTTATTCATGTCACAAGCATGTCATTCATATAAATCGAGGAAACTAAGTACTCAAATTTAGTGACTACACATAGAAAGTAGCTTCACTTTGACTTCTAGTAAAGCCTGTTGGATGATATGTTTGTCCATTCTCTATTACCATGACATTGGGGCATATTTTAGGCCATACAAGGCCTTCGTGAAGAGATAAACTCGATCCTCTTTTAAATGAATTGAGAAACAAAAAAGTTTCTCTACATAGATCTTTTCAATAAGCAAACCATTCAAAAAACCTGATTTGACATCAAGCTAATGAATCTGCTAGGAACTATAAGATGCTAATACAATAATAAGCTAGATTGTCTCATACCTTGCTACGGGAGAAATTTCTCTGGTAATCTGGAGAAAATGTTTTCTGGTAATCTGGAGAATATTGTTGTGCGCATCCCTGCACGACTAAACTAGCCTCATTCATCCAAATTGTTCCATCGAGGTTGAGTTTTGTCTTGAAAATACATTTTACGCCAATCACCATGCGATTTCTAGGTCTGCCACCAAGCTACTAGGTTCCATTATTCTGGATCATGTGTGGTTCATCTTGCATAGATCTACTCCATACATGAGAGTATTATGCTTTAGCATAGCTTTTTGGATTAGATGTAACAGAATCATACTGTCGGTAGATATCTTTTATGGTTCGAGGTCCCCACTGTTACATCATCCACCAGTGGAAGTGAGGCTGCTCTTTTGAAAATAAATCAATGTAAGACGTCTTTTAATTTTTAAATTCCCAACCAGATGCTTCACCAAACTTCACTTCTCGGATGAGAATAAGTGTGTATATTTTCAAACTAAAAATCATGTACACTTTGGATGAATTATATCCCATAAATATGCCCTTATGATCATTATTTCCCACGTTATTCATCTTTGTTTGTAGAACTTGATAATAAAATATACACCCAATAATTCTTAGATGTTCTTCTGATGATTTGTTCACACAGCAAGCTTCATATGGAGTCATGTCATGCAAGGTCCTAGTAGGCAATCTATTCAAAAAATATACAAAGGTATTGACTGACTCCACCCAATAATGATTTGGGATCTTACTTCGAGCAAAATACAGCTAGTCATCTCCATTATTGTCTTGTTCTTCCTTTCAGACATGCCATTTTGTTGTGGAGTGTATGTAAATGTCAATAGGAGTTCAATACATGTGCTATTAAAAAATTTCACAAACTGAGAAAGAAGTAAATTTTCCTCCATTGTCAGACCTTAAAGAGTTAATACTAATATAAAATTTATTTTCTACTAAAGAATTAATTTTTTAAAAACATAAAAGACATCATTTTGAGTTAAATGAAATAAGTACAACATATTCTGGTGCAATCATCATTAATGTGGAGAAAGTATTTGGGAAATGTCCTCAAAATGAAATAGGACAAAGTAAAGATTCACATGAGTTTCATAAGTTAATAACTTGTTAAAATATTGATAAATAGCTTTTAATAGTTGGTGCGAAGAGTTTCGAGGTAAAATGTCAAAGAACAACCAAGACGTTTGGAAACTAGTCTTTTGCGTGTTAGTGTGTTGTAGATGTTTTCCTTATTTCGGTGTATCGTTTGAAGTCTTAAAATAGTGCAGATAACCTAGAATCTAGATGGTCTTGTTTAGGATCAAAACTTCTGGGTACGTTTCCCCAAGGACCACCCTAAGGGTCCCATAGAAGGACCCAAATGGTTGTCAAAAAGCAAAGAAAAACAGCGACCACTAATGAGCACCATTGACGGGCCATCAATGCATTGATAGATCGCCAATGGCCTCCGTAGGCTGAATATTGGTTTAGTGGGAGCCTTGATATATTTTACAACTATCAGTCACCATTGACGCACAGCCAGGACGGGCCGTCAATGGGTTTATGCACCGCCAATGGTGGCTGTTAATGACATCCTGTAATTTTGCTATGTTTCGGTCACTTAAGGGGTGAATTGGTAAATTCAACCTATGTTCTAATTAATTGTGGATAGTTATTTTTTATGTTTTTAGTTATTTTAAGATACTTAAAGCACTAAAACCTAGAATTAGTCTTCATTATTAAAAGACAACCTTCCCTCCAAAAGTTATCTTAAAACCTCCATGGAAACTTGACTAAATTAAAGCTAGGATTGAAATTTCCATTGCTTTCTTCTTCAATTTCATGGATTTCATAATACTAAGGTTTGGTGATGCTTTATCTAGAGTTAGATTTCACTTTAGAGTCAATTCTCAATTGAGTTTCAAGTTTTTTAAAAGATGATCAAAACCCTAATTCTTCCTGAAACTCACGGGTTCTTGTATTAACTGGTGTCAAACAAATATTTATTATTATATTATGATTTAATTGATAATATCAAGACAAAACTCCATAAGCCCATGATCCATCGAATTTCTTGATTTTTGCTTACAAAGTGCGTTTGATGAATGTGATTGGAAATTGTTGGAATTATGCTTATATTATATTATATTATTTATATCTATTGCTACCCAAGCCTAATTATGGTGAATTTTAAGAGAATTGAGAATACTTGATCATGGCTTGGATGAAGGGTTAGTTGACCTAAATTTCTCTAGTTTTATTGAATATTTCTTGTGCGGTATGGTCCACTTGTGGTGGAAGTGTTTAGTTATTGTATACGTAAGTGTATTCTTATCATGACCTTGAAGGAATTGGATTTTTATTGAGGTAATGTTATGATGCATGTGTATAGAGATTTATTTTGAAGTTATGAATGTGATTCCTGAAGATAGTATGATTATTAGAGTATAATGTTAATGTGAAGTGTATTTGTGTATTGAATATGATGAATATAGTATGATCATGTTTAGAAGACAATTTTATGAATGATGGTGGTTATGTGAAATGTATGTCTCACATATGTACACATACACATCAAATATTAAATGAATGAAGCTCTTGAAAATATAATTAAAGTGAGTCTATTGAAAGGTTTCCTCACTTGTACTCAAATGAATGAATGGGGACTTTGAGGTGGATACTTATCCTTGAGTAGATGTGTAGTGTCTACTAACAACCTATATTCATAAGATCTTCCTAATTAAATAATGATACATTGAGATGAGTATTCCTCCGTGAGTACATGTATATTACTTAGTAGGGATCCCTTAACCTATAGTTAATGAAAGTAATGGAAGTCTATATACTGTGGGGGAGTAATGCTTAGCACCGATAGGATATGAAATGGGGTGGAAACTCTCTATGAGTAGAGGTGTAGTATCTCGTATCAACTTCTTGAGATAGTTACTCTCTGTGAGTAGAGGTGTAGTATCTAAAAGAAATCTCCCAATCGTTTAATTATGTGCCCACATAGGGCTAGCTAATTTTTTCCACGTAAAGGTTAAATGAATGATGCTACCTTATGCTAGTGAGGATCCCTCATCCAGTAGGGGTTAATACTGGGAGTCCATGATAAGCTCTCAAGGTCTATGTAATTAAAGCATAACCCCACAAAATAATGTAATGAACTAGGTCTTCCTAAAGGTGTACTACATAGGATGGTGTAATGGGACGCCTTCTATGCATTGCATATGTAGGCATTTTAAGGGGGTCTTGGACAGTCCTTATATTGTTAATGAATGAATGAGTTTCTAGATTATGTTAAGTAAGCTTGTTGGTCTTATTTGTAATGTTAATGTAGGTATTATGAATATTTTATTGTGATGTTCCTAGTATTGGGTGGTTCCAAAGGAGCACTAAGTGGGAGTATTAGTATAGGATGCTACTTTTACATTGCCTCATTTAAGTTAGACTTATCCAAAGGGATGGTTCTTATGCGATTTTCCTTAAATGCATGAATGTCTACTTTAGTATCTCTAGTAATGAATGTTGACTTTTTGGGTTGTTTTGGGAAATATTCTTACTTAGGGTAGTCTTGAGAATAATCTAGGTGTGCATGAAGGGGTTGTATAGGTGGCTGCTTCATGTATTACTTAGGTGGGTCTTAGGATAACGTTAGGTAGAGGGTTTGAATGGTTAAATGGGTTACTTAATAAAATATGGTCACGTCTTGTGGATTATGTAAGTATTGCCTTGTATGTTGATTATTGGCTTCAATGATGTCTTTTACACTTGGTTCATAATTATTTATCACAATAGCATGAAACTCATATTTCGACTAAAATTTCTTTTTTTAAATATGTTTTTGTATGATTGTCATACTTAGTGCTTAATTTTGCCAATTCCATATTATCCTGAATTTCTACAAAAGTGTAGGTGTTGGCATGTGAGGGGATCTTTGGAGTTGAATCTCTCTCAAGATTTGGGTATGTCCTCATATTTCGAGGAAAAGATCTTTTATTTCTAGTTTTGCTTTATCAAGACATTTGATTAAGTATTCTACATTTCTTTCAATATAAGCTCGTTGTCCCCATGTTATTGACATGTTTATAAGATGGTTTGTGTCGAGAATTAGTTCTTCTTACATTTTATAAAAGAGTTTCTGCTTATTGACTTTATTGTGAAAAGTTTGAATTCCGCACTAATTTTCATACATATGTGATAAATGAATGATAAGAAACATGTCTAAGAACTCTGTGACCTCGAATAAGCCGGTTACGACTAGGGGGTTTTGTCAGGTCGTGTAAAACTTGGTTTCAGAGCATAAGGATATGGATATAGTTTTAGGGTTCAAAGTCTCACAAGTCCTTTCTAATAGAGTCTTTTTCATTTGTGTGAGTCGTGACACGTCAATGAGAGAGAGGCTATAGGGAGATAGAGGTAACACTATTTTTTAATGTTGAAATCGTTCCTTTTAGTTTAGTTCTATAAGTGTTACTTTCTAAATCATATTCTTGTGGTTTTAGGAATACGAATGCGAGAGGAGCTACTACAAGGAGGGAAAAAGATGGAATGTGAATGAGGAGGTTCCCTCTCAAGTGCCCCAAGGTCCACAAGCTCCTAATGGGGAAGGGAATATGTATAATGTGGGGATAAGGGCTATCTTAGAAGCTTTGACCCAAATCATGATGACTCAAGATCAAGTATTTACTACTCAAACTCAAGCCATGACGACCAAACTTAATCGAAGAGTTGAACCTCAAGTGAACCCCTATGCAAGTACTCTCGCTTCTAGAATCCAATATTTCACAAGGATTAATCCTTCTACTTTTCATGGAAATGATATGGATGAGCATCGACAAGTCTTCATTGAGGAGTTAATTAAGATAGTAGATTCTATGGTAGTAAATTCAAGGGCAAAAGCAGAACTAGCCTCCTACCAACTAAAAGATGTGGGACAAGTGTGGTTTGATAAATGGAGTGATAAGAGACCTGTAAGGGCGGCCTTGTAGATTGGGGAGTTTATAAAATTCCATTTCTTGATAGGTTTTTCCCCTTATAATTGAGGGAGAAAAAATTAGTGGAATTTGTCAACCTCCACTAAGGGGGAGTGATTGTGAAGGAATACCCTCTCAGATTCACCCAACTCTCTAAATATGCCCAAGCCTTAGTAGCCAACTCTAGGTCTCGACTGAATAAGTTTTTGATGGGATGTCTAGTATGGTTGAAGAAGAGTGATGTATGACATTGCTCAGCATGATATGAATATCTCTAGACTCATGGTGTATGCCCACCATATTAAGGAGACAAAGCTTAGGAAAATGAATAGAGATAGGAAGAGGCTAGGCCGGATGAACAAAGTCAACCCAAGTCTAAGTAGAGGTTTTACAATTAAGATTCCCCCATGATGAACAAGAATAGGTTGTCTCACCTGAATTGTTATGGAAGGAATGGAGGTCATTCTACTTTGAGAGTTTTAGATGTACTACATGTGGAAAATAATATTTGGGAAAGTGTCTTGCTGGTACATATGGGTTCTTTGGGATTGCAAAAATCAGTCATAATATGTGAGATTTCCCGAAACATACGACAATAGAGAAGGAGACCAACCAAGCTTCTCACGTTGGTCTAGATCCTAATGCTTGAAATAACAACCATTTCTATATTATACAAGCTAAATAAGGAGCTAACCCGGAATAAAGGCCTTGAAAAGTTATGATTTCTTATGGTTCTATTAAGTTGCTCTTAGATGGCTTTACCCTGAGTGGGGGAGGATGAATAAAGTAGTAAGGTGTTTGATATCCTTATCTTTTTCTTCTATTCTTATTCAAGCTTGAGACCAAGAAACTACAAGTAGTTTTGCCTTATTTTGGAGTCTTGCGTAAGATGAAAAGTTGCATGTCCTCCTTATGTTTTGAGTGCCTTGATGATAATATGTTTTGCATGCTCTTGTTGTTATTATGATAAAATTAGTAATTGATCTATGAATATCTCATGTTAATGTGCATCTAATAAAATTGTGTATTTTCTTCATGGTTGTCATGATAATTATGCCTATGTGTGATTTGAATGTTATTGGATATTGGACCTCAAAATGAAATGTTGAGCATGTCTAAAGTAAGAGAATGTAGAGCAATGAAAATGATGAAGTATGTGTGCACTATGAATTCTTGAGATAGTTCTAACTTGCTTGTGTTGCTTTTGAGTGCATATTGATGTTATGTTGTTGTTCCTTGTACGTTTGGTGCAGTGACTATGAATTGGTAATAATGACGTTGTGTGTTGTGAGATACTAGTTTACTCATTAAGTCCTTGTAAGTGTTTTAGTGCCTTTTAAAGCGAATGTTTTCCAAGTAGGGGAGTATTGAAACACCCCGAAAATGAAATAGGACGAACTAGACCATTGCATAAGTATCATAATTGATAACTTGTTAAAATAATATGAAATAAATTTTAATAGTTGTTTTAAAGAGGTTTGAGGTAAAATGTCACGGAACGATCAAGACGTCCGGAAACTAGTCTTTTGCGTGCAAGTGACTTCTAGTATGTTTTATTAGTTTTGGTGTGTCGTTTTGAGTCTAAAATTAGTTGATATGACCCTAGAATCTATATATTCTTGTTCAGGGTCAAAACTCCCGAGTACGACTATCCAAGGACCACCCTAAGGATCATTGAGGAAGACTCAAATGTTGGCAAAAAAGCTGTCAAATATAACAGCCACTAACGAGCACCATTAACGGAGCATCAAAGGCCTCTGTAGGCTGACTCTTAGTTTTTGGGAGAAGAGATACATTTGAACACTCTCAGTCACCATTGACGGACATAAAGGATGAGGCGTCAAGGGTTGACGTGCTGTCAATGGTGGTCGTCAATGGCCACATGCAATTATGCCATGTTAGGGCCACTTAAGGGGTCAATTGGTAAATTCACCCCCATGTTATATTTAAATGGTGGAAAGTTATTTTAGATATTTTAAGTTACTTAAAAAACTAAAACCTTGAATTAGACTGCATTCTTCAAAAACAACAAAAATGCTTCCGTCCCAAAAATTCTCTCAAAACATCCGTGGAAGCTTGAGGTCAAATTGGAGTTAGGATTGAATATTTCCATTGATTTATTCTTCAATTACATTGACTTCCTAATGATATGGTATGTGGATCCTTTTCCTAGATTTTGATTTCACTCTAGAGCCAATTGTCAAATGATTTTCATGTTTTCTTAATGATGGTCAAAACCCTATTTCTTCTTCAAACTCATGGGTTCTTGGATCAGATAGTTTCAAACAAATTTTTATGATTATATGATGGTATAATTTAATATTTCAAGTTAAAATTTCCATGAACACATGATCCCTCAAGTTCTTTGATTTTTGTTTACAAAGTGGATTTGATGTATGTGATTGGATATTGTTGGAATTATGCTTATATTATGTTGTATTGTTGTTATCCATTATTAATAAATTCTAATTATGGATAATTTTAAGAGAATTGAGAATAATTTACCATGACTTGGATGAAGGGTATGTTAACCAAAATTGCTCTAATTTTATTGAATAGTTCTTGTGTGGTATAATGCACTTATGGTGGCGGTGTTTAGTAATTGTATATATAAGTATATTGTGATCATGGTCTTGAAGTCATTGGACATTAATTGAGGTAATGTCATGATAAATGTGCATAGATATGTATTATTAAGTTATGTATGTGATTATTGAAGATAGTATTACTATTAGAGTATGATGCGGGTATGAAGTATATATGTGTGTGGAATATGGTGTAGAGTATGATCATATTTAGAAGGCAATATCATTAATAATGGTGTTTATTTGAAAAGTCTTTCTCACATATGTACACACACATGAATGAATAAATAAATGAAGCCAATGAAAATGTAATGTATGTGAGTCTATTAAAAGGTTTCCTCAATTGTACTCTTATGAATGAATGGGGGACTTTGAGGTGGATACTTTTCGTGAATAGAGGTGTAGTGTATAGTAACAAACTCAATATTTCTAAGAGTTTTCCAATTAATTAATGATAGGATGGGATGTGTACTCCTCCGTGAGTAGAGGTGGAGTACTTGGTAGCAAAACCTTAACCTGTAGTTAGTGGAAGTAATGAAATTCTAATACTCCATTCGGGAGTAATGCTTAGCAGCAAGATGATATAAATGGGGTGGATACTTCATGAGTAGAGGTGTATAATATTGTAGCAATCTTTTGATATGGGAAATCTCCATAAGAAGATGTGTAGTATCTAGAAGATCTCTACCTATCCCATAACTATGTTCCTATAGGACAAGCTAGTGATTTTCCACGTAAGCGCTAAAAAAATGACCCTACCTTAGGGAAGTGGGGATCCCTCATCCGGTAGGGGTTAATACCGGGAGTCCATGATAAGCTCACGGTCTATGTCGTTTAAGGCTTACCACCAAAACAGAATGTAATTAACTAGGTCTTCTTAAGGATGTACTACTTAGGGTGGGTGGTGAAATGGGACGCTATCTATGCATCGCACAAGTAGGTATGTGATGGGGGTCTTGGTGTTCCCTTATAATGTTAATGAATGAATGTGATTCTAGATGATGCTAAGTAAGCTTGTTGTTCTTATGTATAATTTTAATGAAGGTTTTACAATAACTTGTTATATATGATGTGCCTACTCTAGGGTGGTTCAAAAGAGCACTAAGTGGGAGTAGTAGTATGGTATGGTACTCTCACATTGCACTAGTGTAACTTAGAGTTATCCTAGGGGATGGTCCTTATGTGGTTTTCCTTAAATGCATGAATGTCTCCTTTAGTATCTGTAGTAATGAATGTTGACTTCTTGGGTTTAAGTGAGAAGGAAGTATCCTTACATAGGGTAGTTTTAAGGATCATCTAGGTGTGAATGAAAGGGTTGTATGGGCGGCTGCTTCATGTATTACTTAGGTGGATATCTATAAAACCTTAGTTAGATGGTATAAATGGTTAAATAAGTTACTTAATGAATATGGTTGTATCGTGTGGATTAAGGAAGTATTACCTTGTATGTTGATGATCGGCTAGTATGATATCTTTTACGTTTGGTTAATGAAGCTTTATAAAAATAGCATGAAAAGCATATTTCAACTAAGGAATAATACATAATTGTGCTCTTTAACTTGGAATTGAATCACATTTACGCCCTTTAACTTTGGGTGTGCACAAGTAGACACTTAAACTTGTATAAATTTGAACAAATAAACACATGTTTCCTACATGCCATCCCACATGTTATATTTTGTCCTATGTGGTATCCTACGTGTATTGTGCCATGTAGGACTCATGTGTTTATTTATTTAAAAGTTGAATGGTGAAGTGTCTGTTTGTGCATTATAAAGTAGGAGGTCAAAGTTAAAACATGAACACATGTTTAGGGTGCAATATATGTATTATGCCTTCAACTAAAATGTCCTCTTTAAAACATGTTTTTGCATGATTGCCACACTTACTGCTTAATTTTTCTAGTTACAATTTTCACTAGTTTCTACAAAAGTGTAGGTGTTAAAAATGAGGGGATCTTTGTAGTTGAAGCTTGGGACTAGAAGTTTTCTCTCAAGATTCAGGTATGTCCTCATATGTCGAGGACAAGACTCTTTATTTCAAGTTTTTCATTTATCAAAACATTTGTATGGTACTTGTATGTTTCTTTCAATAAAAGGATCGACTCCCTATGATATTGCGATGTGTCTAAGATGACTTGTGTCGAGACTTAGTTCTTCATACATTTTATAAAAGATTTCCACTCATTGACATCATTGTGAAAAGTTTTAATTTACACTATTTTTCATACATATGTGATGAATAAATGCTAAGAGACTTGTATAAGACCTCTTTGAGGTTGAATACACCGGTTACAACTAGAGGGTGCTCCCTGGTCGTGACAATATGTTACCATTCAATGAATCTCTTTTTCATTGGGCCACAAATATCCATACGAATGGGATGACGTTTTTGGTTAGCTCTCCATACTTGATTTTCTTGGAATGAAAATTTTGTTTTCTTTCCTTGATTGAGGTTTGACAAAAATGAACATTTAGAATGAAATTCAAACATATTTTCAACTAACTCCTTCTATTTCATGTTTGCGATGCTTCTCTTATTGAAGTGACCAAAACTTTTGCGCCATAAGTTTATACATGTTTATGAAGTAAGGGTGTAAGCATGACCAATTTTTTTCTCCCAAATAACTTAAAAAAAATTGTTGCTCATCTTGACATAAAATAATTCTACACTAGAAGGTTCATAAACAACATATTCTTAAAATATAGAATAATTATTTTCAAGCATTTGTCCAACACTCAATAAATTTGACCCATATCGAGCGTTTATACAACTTTGGGAATAGTTTTAATACAAGATATTCTTGACATAGACATTGTAAAACTTCTTTTGACTTCAATTGCCTGACTCTTTCCCACTTTTACTTTAGATTTGTAAGTATCATCAAGGAATTTGATTATTTCAGCATCATTGCACAAGTGATATGCGCAACCACTACCAAAAAGACATGAATTAGATGATTCATTAATTGAAAATTATGAAACTACACAGAATTGCTTGTCATGTGCATCTACAACTTCTGCTTCTTGTGCTTGCAAATATTCAAGGCCTTTGATTTTGATTTATACACCTTGGATATGCGCCATGTCTACTTGCAGTTGCCACATATTGCATCTATTCTTCACCAACAACACTTCCCCATATCTGTAGTTCTTTTACAATGTTTGCACGATGGGAACTTCTTCTTCACATCGCCACTTCTGTTTCCTTAATCATGACTGCCCTTATTCTTTTGGTTGAACTTTTATGTTTCTTTACTGGAAATTTCTTAGGTTCAGAGAAAGCTCCTTTAGTGAACTTGTCTCGTCTCGTAAATCTTCTTCTTTCTTGTGCTTGAAGAGCACTCATTAGTTCACCTAATGAAATATTGCCCTGGTCATTGGATTCTTCAGGAGAGGAAGTCCTAGAATTAAACCTCTCAGGAAGAGACACAAGAACATTCTTCAGAAATTTTTTATGTGAATTATTCACCAAGAAGTATAATGACATAAACAATTAAGGAGATTTGATCAGCATACTTACTAATTGTTTCACCTTCCTACGTGTTCAATGACTCAAACTCCATATTATGTTCAACACTTACATTTGATGTGTACTATACGTGTCTTGTTATTCTTCTTCAACCTATCCCAAGCCTCTTTTGTTGTTTAAAATTTCATGATTATGTAAAACACCAAGTCAGGCAATGTATTTCACATAAGCGACTTCGATTCAAGTTTCTTAATCTTCACTTCTTTGTTAGATTTTAACTTAAACAAGGTAGGATTTGTTTGTAGAGCAGCAAGTCGTTAATCTTCTACGATAGTTTCCTAAAGTTCATAGGCTTCCTGAAAAGCTTGCATCTTCAAGGACCAAATTTGGTAACTTTTTACCTGTGAAAGTCAATGGTGGGGATTTAGAGGTAGGTTGTTGGCTATCACTTTTGTTGTAGGTTAAAAGTTTTTGATCATGTAAAATCAACTTGAGGCTCTGATGCAAAAGTTAAAACACAAACACTCAAGAAACTGATTTGAGGAATGACAATAGATTGAACTTATGAAATTCCAAAAACTGCAATAGTTTGCAAAAGATCTCAATTTATCCAAGGAAAAACCTAACCAATTCCTATCTAGTAAACACTTACACGTAGATGATAAAACTGAATAAGATGATGATCCACTAACAGTCATAAAAGGGGCAACTAACTTAAAAAAGTTAAGCAACTTAAGTTGACTAAGTCTAGCTAGAAAATAGAAATAACTAAACTGAAATAAGTAAAAATCATTATAAATAATAAGCTAAAAAATTCAATTGTCTAATAGCAAGAATATGTTCCCCGACTTTGTGTCCCTCTAGGTATTTGTCACTGTCCAAAAAATAGAGGTCACAATTTGACACATATTTTGATTCCACTAATTGAAATGACAATCTATTATCCAAATTATTCTTTATTCAAATAAAAAATACAAAACACAAGTAATTAAGAAGTGTAAATCGAGTCTCAAATGTCAAACATTCAAAAACAAAAATGGCATGCATATATAATTAAGTCTACAACACCAAAATCTAGAGATACGAATAAAGCTTCTACAATAACATGGATAATTTCTCCTTCTCTTTTACATTATGAATCATTTTTTCTGCTCATAGTGAGACAAAATTAGCTAATTCAAACGAGGCAGGGATACTAAAGATAAGTGTATGTGTCATGCTTTGAAAAAATTAATACAATTAAAGATAAAGACTAAGCATTGAACATAATGATTTTTCACATAAAACATGTGATTTATATGAAACATAAATAAAATTATAACGGAAAAAATTGAAGGAGAGAGTCAAGATAAAAAAGTTCCCTTTGATTCTTGAAGCAAGCAAATAGAGAAAACAAACTAAAACTAATTGTTGTGGTTGTCTTCTACAACTACATGACCTAAATTCACACTAAAAGATGACGAAGGAAGAATGTTGAGGAAGTTCACACCACAATAAGTTGCTATATTTTATCCATTTTTTTATTCCTAGTCTATTTAAAACTTTGTTAGTTATTGTTTAGAATTAGTTCCTCAATTTCAGCAAACAATAATTTAGTTTTAGCATATTTTTAAGAATTAATTTACATTATCTTAGTAAGATGAGATGTATTTATTCAGTCTCATTTAACAACAAAAAAAAACTTTTCATTTTTGTTCTTCAATCAATTATTATTATACTCTGTTAAATACTAACATTTGTATCAGAGCCCTTTAGTTCTTAAGGGACTTGTAAGAATTTGTGAGTTAAATTGAGTAAAACCCAAACCTAATTAAATTATTACATAAAACTATGTTTGCTCTGCCAGTTTCTGATGAAGAAAACTAACATATTTGGATTGTAAGGATGGAAGCCTACATGGATGTATGTGATCTCTGAGAGGAAGCAGATCAGGATTATGAAGTTCCTCCTTACCATGAAGTCCTACGATTGCTTAGATTAGAACTCATTCAAAGAACAAGACCACAAAGTTGAAGGTGAAGACATGTCTCTAGGTTATAGTATCTCCTACTATTTTTCTAGAATCATGACTCTTAAATGAACTAAGGAAATACGATACTTTCATAAAAAGGAACATTAGGGAGATGACAGAATTTGAGCCATGAAGGTCTTAAACCTGGTAAGGGAATTTAAAATACAAAAAATGAAGGAATCTTATACAATTCAAGAGTACTCATATAAACTTATTAGTTTGGCTAATAAGGTAAAGTTACTCGGTGTGGAACTTCTGATACAAGGATTGTGAAGAAAATCCTTGTTAATTTACCGGAAAAGTTTTAAGTAACAATTGCTTCACTAGAAAATACAAAAGATTTGTTAAACATTACTCTCGGGGAACTTTTAAATTTCTTGCAAGCACATGAACAAAGAAGAATGTTAAGGAACGAGGAAACTGTTAAAGGGGAGATTTGCAAGAAATGCATCAATTCAATGCCATAGGAAAAGGTAGGAAGCAAAAGTTAAGAATATCTATGCTACAAAAGAAAATTTTTCCAAAACTAATAGCAATTCTAGCAAAGACAACTAAAGTGGAAAGTATCCACCATGTCAGCATTGTGGGAAGAGAAATTATCCACCACTTCAAATGTGGGAAAAAAATGATATGAGATGCATAAAGTGTCATAAATTTTAGTCATTCTGAGATCATTTGCAAAGAAAAAGGATCATAATAATTAAATGGAGTTCAAATTGTAGACTATCAAGATGAAGATCAATTGTTTATGGCTACTTCTTTTGCAAGTAGAAGTTCAAGCAAAAACTTGTTAATTTATAGCAGTTGTACAAATCATATGACTCGTGATGAGGAGATTCTTAGAGAGTTAGAAAGATTTGCAATCTCTAAATTCATAATTATTAATGGTAATAGTCTTCTAGGCTAAGGGAAAGGCACAATAGCTATTTAAAGCTACTCAAGTACAAAGTTAATCTCATATGTACTTTTTTTCCTTAACTTGATTAAAAATTGTTCAACATAGGTCAACTTTTGGAAAATAATTTTAATCTTACATTTGAGGATAATAAATGTGTGATCTTTGATGCAAAGGGCCAACAAATATGTTAAATTAACTTCAATGTACGATTATTTCTATTTAGTCAAGTCCTTTCCTAAAACAAGTAATTAAAAGGGGGGTTTTATGAAACGAAAGTCTTTGTTATCTCTATGTAAAAGAATTAACAGGAGTAAATCTTTAGTGTTTATCAAGTTGTGAGAGAAACTATGGTGTAAGTATTCCCCATAGGTTCAAAAAGACATATTCCTAGCTATAACAATTCTTCCCTAGAGTTTTGCATGCGAAGTGATAAGTTTGGTATGGTCTAGCACTTGGAGAATTTTTACCCGTACCTTTGTCCGGCTACGTGTGTCTAAGATACAAACCCTTACCTTTACATCATATTAAACATTATATTCGACATATGACTTTGTTATTACTTTTCACCAATCGAAACTAGCCTATTAGATAGTATCTCACTAATTCTATGTTGATAATTCTTTTCCTATTAACTACCTTATTGGTCCAACAAGTAACAATAAGGTGAGTTCTAGCGCGTGCACTTGTTAAAAAGACTTCTAAGTGAATAATTATCAATACATGCAATTACCTATTTAAGAATTGTTATTAATCAAGGTTTACTTTGTTAATCACCCATGGTTCCCACACCCCTACTTGACGATTTATTTACCCATGCATAGAAGAACACAATTCACAATGGATAAACAATAAATCATGAACTTACTGAGACAAATTCAAAGAAAATCCAGAAATTCAACTTGAAACAAAAAGAAATCACTTCAAATCAAATCCATAAATTGGTTTAATATCAAAGATGCAAAAACTCAATCTCTAAGGACAAACTAAGAGTAATAGTAATAGAATCCACCCCCAAAAACAAGGTTTTACACCCTATTTATAGAAAATATTGTCCTTAATTACAATGAATCAAAATAAGCAATGTCGTCCAAAAAAATGTGGTTGTAATCGACGACCTCCACAAATGGTCCGTCGATGAAATGACGGATCGTCGACTACTTCTGTCAGTCCAGACATAGAATATTTTTTTCTCCTTCAGCTGGCATATTCTCTGAATCTATCGACGGACCAACTGCACGGTCTGTCAGTGCATCTACGGTACGTCGATGACTTCCATCGTCTAATACTTAGAGTTTCTTCAACTTTGGGTGTTGATTTCTGATCCAATCATTGATTTAATAGGACATTTCGTTGATTAGTCGATTGATCATCGATCTTTCAATAGCCCCACACTTGGTAAGACTTCCCTGAGTTTTTCCAGATGCTAGAACTTTAAATCGACGGTCACCATCTATGGACCATCTATGGAACAGTCGCCTATTGATGGAACGATGGGCCGTCGATGGCTTTCGTGGGTCACTTCTGCACTAAATCTCATCTCCTTTCTGTGTTTTGGTTTTGGACACCTTTCCTGCGATACAAAGATAAAAAACATAAAAAAGACTCTAGACACACACCGATCTTTAGGAAAAACTATTAAAACTATTGTAAATCCACAGTACATCGACACCCTCAACTTAAATTCGTCGTTTGTCCTCAAGTGACGCACTATTACTCAACACAACACTTTCTCCAAAAGTACCCTCTTTTAAGCTTTCACAATCACATGCCTATCAATCCCAACAATTTCATTGCTTTAGACATGCTTCTCTTGTCAGGTTTTAAAACCTAACTAATGTGGCTCAGACCATGACATAAACTCACCATGCACCGAAACCTCTAATCTTTTTTCTCTCGCCAATGTACCAAATTTCCAATATTGCAACTAATGCCCTCACTTCAAAACAAATCCTTTTTTTTCGCAAAATGATTTTTACTATGGGTATAAAAATTATTATTCATCACTCACACTCAAATCAAATTCACACATAGTTAGTTCTTGTCGCCATAGGCTTGCTTTATTTTCACTACTTAAGTTCACCACATTAGACTCTTAGGATCACGATAGGACTTTCTTGGCTTGTAACGTGGGCTCAGGGTCAGGTATTGTGCATATGGGTACATTTCAGTGTCTTTTTGCTCTCCTTGACATTTAGACTAAGCATCCTACCTCTTTCATTATCTATCACGCACTACTTTTCTTTTCTTGTCATCTTTGCCTTGCTTTCTCCTTTGTTCTTTGTGGAAGTGACTCTTACTTTTTGTTGTTCTTTTGAACTCTCTTTTTTTATTTTCTCTTTTACTTTTTTATTTAATTGATAATTTTGACTTCGTCACTTGTTTTGATCACTTTTGATTTTCTTTTCCACATTAATTTTTTCATACCCACTTTTCAGGTCATCACTTATAAAAGCCACCCTACACTAATGGCTTTTCCATGAGTATAGGTACAGATTACCAAAGGAAGAGTCAGGGCCAAGACGAGGTCAGTTTCAGCATTAGCCACCATCAACTTATGCTTTTGGTATAAGTTGAGGTACACATGTCCAAAGGAGGGACCAGAGCCAATACATTATACCCAGGGAAGGTGAGTTGGTAAAGAAAAGAAAGGTCTATTATAGGCTCAACATATATGGATCAAAAAGGGATAACAATTTAATTTGGTTTACTTTAATTTAGGCTAGATGTTTGCTAATTTAAGCAAAGGCCTACGATTCTTTTCTAGTTGTCTAACATAAATTACTTTTGCAAGACTAACGGGGCAAGTTCAATCTAGGTACCAAAAGTTGAACAATCAAACTTCCTCACACTCTCTTGACACCTCGATACCCTATCAGATTGTCGTACACATAGTTTGAGTTTTAAATTGAGGGTCATGCAGTGGGCGGATACATATTTCATGATTAAAGCCAACAGATTCAACTAATTTATACCTTTTCATGCAAGCATTTTCTTAGAACGAGATATCATTTATGATTATCCATCATGATTCATATTTCACTTTCATACTTAGTACGAGTTTCGACATGTCGGTTCAATAGGAAAGTAATTATCAGTCTCTTGAGGGAAAAACACAAGAAAGAAATCCCCTAAAAGAGGATCGTGAGTTAGGCTACTCAGACTTCACCATAACACCCACTTTCCATTTACCCCACTTCTAACAAAAAGCATTCACTTGTCTTCAATCCATAAGAAGTATAAAGATAGGGTTGTAGGTGAAGCAAACATAAGGAGCACAACACCAATAATCAACAAGCAGACGGGTCCGTTTCTCGGAATCCGTAACCTTAGTACCTGAGTGGTGCCCATGGTAATCTTTGCACCCTTAGTGGTGCTCCTCTCAAAAACCTCCTGTCGGGAACTAGATGCCCCAGCATCCAACTACCGATCCCTCATTAGACGGGTCTCTTAATCAATCAATGAGGCTCTCCTCACAACCTGAATGTTTGTTCGCTCCTTCTTCATGTCATGGGCATCCTCTCTCTCACTGGTGCTGCTGGAATGGTGCCTTTTTGCATGCTCTCATGGCTCGGGCGGCGGTGCAGTAGGGCCAGTGAATTGCTGTAGCAAGCACTGTGTTCTCCACTACCTCAACGGGTGTAGTCTTGGGCTCATGTCCCCTCATCTCTAGGATACTGTAAACATCCACCCACAAACTTGTCACAGCCGCAACTCAAAAGTATCAAGGCAATGGTGAATCGCCTGAATCTTCAACACCTCTTCTAGCCCACTCTCTTCTCAATTTGATCCTCAGACTCGGCAAAGTATTTCTTCATCAAAGGATTGATATGATGTAACAAGGTGGCCATCTGGACCCTAACTTCAGGACCCTAGCCATGGGGGCCAGTGCTGCAGACGGTGGAGTAGACCAGGAGGAACTGGGTGCTCTACTAGTGCTATAGGCAGACTTGGCTAGGGTGGTGTCAGTAGGCTCTTAAGTGGCACGATCAGACACTTGGGAACTATATCCACTAAATTCTCACTCAACAGTTTCAATTCAACTCTAGGCCCTCTTCGTGGTGCCGCCACATTGGCCTTTTCCCTGATGAGACCTATATCCACAAACCTGGCCGGAGTACGAAAAGCATCATGATTCCAAATGGGCACTCTAGCATCCCTAGATAAGAAGAAGATCATAAACGTGAATTGATAAGTAGTAGAGGTCCTAAAATCCCTCGTATGCATCGTTGCGATCAATAACTTCGCGAAGTCAATCTCCAACACATACACCAAGTCTTTCACCAAAAGTGCTCGATCCTATGTCTGAATGTTGTATGGTGCCTTCGTGATAGTCGGTGGCAAACTAACAGCCAGAAGAACTTGGCTGTGAATGTGAAGTTGGCCTTTTTTATAAGGCTTATGGGATCTAATACCCTGTCTGCTCCCTCACCGTTCATAAATAGGCGTTGTGCAATCCACCCTTTGGTGGACCTCTCTCTGATCTCTGGACTGCTGAAATTGGACACTTTTGACCAAATCCCACATGCAATCAAACTCCAGAGTAAGGGTATACCTCGTAGCACAAGTGGGCACATCGTACGCGACATATGGATGTAAGAGAAATGTCCACCCAGAAACATCGAACTAGAACCTATGTGAGTGGGTTCTGCTTGGCAGGTCTCACCTGCTTGTCCAAAGAACCTATGAGAGTCTCTTTATATGATGTGTAGAACTATCGAACAATCTCCTCACTAAAAAACCCTAGACTCGTTTCCATCCACTCAATCCTGTGGCGGGTAAACAAGATATGCACATCAGGGACTGTGTGAAGGCTCCTTGTAAGAAATCTCTGCTCGACTGTCACCAACCGAGTTCACCCCTTTTCATCCAGCATGTTAGTGTCCTTGTAGACCTGATACTGACCATCTATGCATCACCAGTTTGGCTCATCAAGAACCAGTGCAAGGACATCATCATATAGTGCCGGAGCATACTCCAAACTGTGAGACTCATCATAAGAGGCTTGGTGGGTAGACACCTCTAGGTGAGAGGCTCCATATTATCCTAAAATGGAGGCAGTGGCCTCATTTGACCTTGTAGAGTGGTTCGACTCTGAACTTATTGTTGCTTTGGAGCCGCACGCTCCTTCAGAATCCAAGGCATACCCAAACGGTGTGCCGATAAGTGTTCGCTTCTCATCACACTAGGAGGCAGTGACTAGCCAGAAGGCACCTTCTTGGGGGTGCCCTTAGTGGCTCTTGCAACGTGTGTAGGGGTCCGGGTGCATGGGGGCACGTATTAAGGATTCTGCTCATCGTCGGAAGAGCCAATAATCTGACGGGATGGTGCCACTTACTTAGACTTACCCCTCGAATAAATAATGTTCGGTTTTGGGGCCATATGTACTTGTAACACATTTGGTAGTCTCATAGGAATCATACTACACAACAAAGCAAATAAACCAGAAAAAAAAGAAACACAATGCACATTCAAGTTTAGATTGTAGTAGTTGACGATCCGTCAATAGTGTCCATCATTGGACAATTACAAAATTTTTAGTTTTTTTATTCGACAAACCTAACAGTTGGAAACAACAAACGTGCAGCACGGCCCATCGATCAATCTATGGACCGTTGTTTACTTCCATTCTCTGACACTTAGAATAATTCTTAAGCACTAATAATTCAGCATTTCAGTTGGAAGTGGCGGACGTGCAGAACAGCCAGTCGATTAACTGACGGTCTGTCGTCGGGGTATCGTGATGTTGGTCAGACACATATTGCAGACCTTGTTTGTAGTAGCACATTTTTGACACCTTTTAGACCCTCATAATTTTACCCAACACACATCAAAAACTACAAGACCTATTCTTCATCCTTAGGGTTTTGATATTGCAAGGTTCAAACTGGAATTATCCGATGCTACCAAACCCTGAGCTGGAAAGTCAACAATCATATTTAAAAGAGAATAAACCACTACATATTCACATTCAATAATTATAAGGGACATATTACCCATTTTTTAACAAACATAAACATACAATTTTTTCCCTAAGTCAAGACCCGCTGTTCAATTTTTGTTTGCAACATCAAATGAACGAGAAGTCATTAAGCAAAGGTAATCGAAATGCCTGAAAATTAAACTGGAGTGACTGGGTGACTAAAATTTCAACAACCTACGTGCCCACCTTTGAACATCGACCTTAGAAATAAAGAGAAAGAAGTAGAATTTGGGAAGGAGAGGGTTTTAGGAGTTTGGAAATTTTTGGAGGTTTTGAGATTTTGATGAAAATGGAATAGGGCGTTATGGTGATATGATGGGAAAGAAAGGAAATAAGGGGAAGGAAAGGGTTAGGAATGTATTTTAAAAGTTTTTGGAGGTTATTTGAATAGTTTTTTTTTAACATAATCGGTCGGGTCGGGTCACTGGTTCTTTGGACTGACGACACCCCTTTGACGGTCTGTGATTTAGATGATGGATCGTCAATTAGACCGTCGATTGTACAAAAACTAAGAAAAAATAACATGGAAGAACTAAGATTTACGGACATCATTGACGGCCCGTCAATGGAACGATGGCCCGTCGATGGGGTCCGTAGATCTGTGCACCAGGCCATTTTTTGCAGAATTCTTGGTTGTGGCCCCTACACATTGAACACTCTTTAAGCTATTCTTTTTGTGTTTTACTGGACACTTTTGAGACACAGACCCTAAACTAATCTCTAGCCAACACCAAAAAAATAACCCCAAAAGATGAGTAAAAAACCAAAATGAGAGAATGCAATTATTCCTACAAAGAAAAGAAAAACCTATTTTTGGCAAAAAGAAAACCCCTTGAGTTTCATCCCAAGAAGCATTTGATTTAACGTCGCGGCACAACGCACTATCCTTGAATACTCAGACTTCATCAAGGTAATATGCCTCAACCACCTCATGGACACCCTCCGCATTCCCTAGGTAGATCTTAATTCCTTGCCCGTTGACAGTAAACTTCGCACCCTCCTTGTACTCCAATTCCACTACTCTGTGTGGAAACAATTTAGTAATAAGGAATGGTCTCATCCATTTGGACTTGAGTTTGCCCGAAAAAAAGCATAACCTAGAGTTGAATAATAGCACCAAGTCCTCAACTACAAATTCTTGCTTTTCAATATTTTGGTCGTGGTACTTCTTCGTCTTCTATTTATAGATGATAGAACTTTCACTACGCTTTTAGGCGAAAATCATCAAGCTCATTCAACCCATTCTGTCTTTGCTCCATTGCTTCATTCCAATCCATATTCAATTTCTTCATTGCCCACATGGTTATGCACTCTTACTCAACTAGCAAGTGACAAGCCTTCCATTATACAAGTTGATATGGACACCTAACTATGGCGGTCTTGCATGCAGTAAGGTAGGCCCAAAGAACATCATCAAGCCTCCTTGACCAATCCGTTCTATTAGTTCTCGATTGAGCACCTCAACTTGCCAACTAGTCTGTGGATGGTATGGAGTAGCCACATTATGGGAACGCCATATTTCTCCAATACCCCTTTGAACAACTTATTGTTAAAGTGAGACCCACCATCACTAATAATAGACTGAGGTGTGCCAAATCTGGAAAAGATGTTCTTTTCAAGAATGTGATGACACTCTTCCCTTGTCCCTAGCATCCCTTTGATCTTAATGTGAAATAGGTTAGAGATCATGTTGTTTGTATGTTTGCTGATAGTTTAAGCATGAAGTTTTATTTTCATTACAACGTGTTCTTGATTATGTGTTTAGAATTGTAAGCATGTTAAGTTATGTCAACCGAAAGTATGTGAAAAATGATATGTTTTTATGGTTGAATTTTTTGTGCGAATGTTTGTGTAATTCATGAGGTGTAAAGTGGTGTAATGTTGATGGATAAAATGTTAAATATTAGATGAATATAATCAAAAAATATTACACTTAAAGATGCACCAAATGATCCACGAAATGCCTTAAGAATTAACGTATGAATGATGATAAAAAGAAGCTGAAAATAGTGAACAATTTTCCACAATTTGGTACGTTGGGTTTTGCCAAAAAAAATAGTACAAAATGCAATGAAAAAAGAATGTAAAATAAGTTAGATCACTAAGGATTGAACCCAAAATATCATTACATCAAAGATTCAAAAAAATCAACAAAAGATTAAGACAAAAATTGATTGGAAGAGACTAAATTTCCAGCCTGCTGGAAATTGTAGTCTCGGCCAACTTTTAAAAAAATGTGCTTTGTTTAAAAAAAATTAAAATGTGAGGTAATTGGGGATTGAACCCACGACATAACAAAATGAAAAATTCATAAAAATTTTGTGAGAAAAATGCACGGAAAAATAGATGTGGTGAGTGGGGATTGAACCCACAACCTCTTGAATGGATGCGAGAGTTAGGAGAAAAATAAAGGAGAAAATAAATGTGGAGAGTGGGGATTGAAACCACAACCTCCTGGATAGGTGAGAAAGTTAAGAGATAAATTAAAAGATAAATAATGTCTTGTAGGGTATTGAACCCACAACCTCCTTGAAAAGGAGAGGATAAAAAGAAAGGTAATATTATGGGGTTGATGGGGATCGAACTAGGGTCCCCAAAATCTGAAAAATGCGATTATCAAGTTTAAAATAAGATTAATTGTTGTCCAAGGGATTCGAATGTGGGTTCCCTTGCCCAATTCCGTATTGACACATTAGTCATATCTATGTAAATATTTAATGAATGCTGCCTCTAAAAATCGAAATCATTATCTTGGCATATCTCAAGATGCATAAGTCCTGTACCACAGAATCTTGGGTAAATATGAATCACTTAGACAAACTATGAATGAAGCCCCATGGCTTGTATGTATAGAAACTCATATGTCTAGCATACGTTTAAAAGTAAGTGGACCTAAGATGTATGTATTGAAATGTTGTAACCCTAAAAGGGTTAAGTAAGAGTGTAAAACACACAAAATGTCCAAGTGCATTGACATATGATGAAATGGACTATGAAATGATGAAATGAACAAACAAATGAAGAAATGAAAAATGAAATTATGAAACCCTAGAAGGGTTAAGTAAGAGTGTGAAACACACTAAATGGCCAAGTGTGTTGGCATATGATGAAATGACTATTCACATAAAATGGAGTGAGTAATTATGAAGAGAAAATGTGCTAATGTTAATGAATGTGGTCACAATATGATATGAGGCTAATGTAAAAGATTAGAGCAATCTCAAATGATCCTAAGTAAATATTACAAAAACGTACTCACCTATGAGAGTGTAAAGTTATTTAAGAGACCAGTCTCTATGAACACTCTAATGAAAGTATTGATATTAACACACTCAATACTAATGATGAGATGAGAAATCATCTATTGAGCTATGATGTCCTCATACTAGAAGCCAGCTTCCATGACGTATGAGTTGAATGTAATGGAACTTTATACCGAGCACCGATATACTAGTTATGAGCGGTGATGCCTCCTTTTGGGAAGGGAGGAGGTTCACGTAACTCTCATGAGATGAGATTGTCCGTCATGCCGGGTATGGGTCTCCTTATATCTCCTAGTCTTTGAACCTATACTTCCAATATAGGGATCTGATGGGGTTCAATTTTCATGTACGCTAGCATGTTTTGGGTCACTTTGCCCGGTTATTGCAACTCATTTTGGTGCGGAGTTTTATGATATTGGATTTCATGAATCTCACATGATCAATGTCGATTTAATTTAATGTTCTCCATGAACGAATGAGGCCAACCTCAAATGATGCACATAATGAAATGAATGATGCCAAAGGTGTTAGGATAGGATAATCAAGAGGTGAGATAGACTAAAGTAATGACACTAGGTCATTCTTGATCATTGCACAACAAACCCGAAAAAAGTCTTAAACTACATCCTAGGTATAGCTGGTGTTTACACTAGCATATGAATGAAATGAAATGAAGTACGTATTAATGAAGGAAGCACACTCTGTGTTTTCTGAAAAAGGCTCCCTAGTTGGGGTCCCATATGTTGATCCCTCATTTTTGGTAATTCTTCATGTCAAGTCCATGATTCAAAGGTCTGATGGAATATGAACGAATGATACGAATATGTTATGTGCTATTTGCAAAATGATAAGTATGATGATGCATGTTACTCTCATGGCATAACTTTCCTAATCCCAATTTGGCAAGTCCACTCACTTGACTTTCCATAATCATGTTGTTAGGAAAGAGTTGTTCTTAATCATGCACCCATACTTAGTACAAGTGTGTATTAATCCCATACAACTCTACAATTTTAGGTGCAGACACAGGTGGACGCTAGAGCTACAGGTTGTTGTTGAAACTCTCCGGACGTGGAGCATTCATCCGGACTTGGTAGGCCTCATGCTTTCGAGGACGCTTGCCCATTATATTCTAGCTTAGTTATAGTATTGAGCTAGTGGAGTATGTTCCACTAGCGTTTCTTTCCGCTTTTGTTCAGACATTGTATTGGTGCCGTTTTTGCAAGTACACATTTAATGCAGCTACAAACTATTTCTTTTATTTGATTATCTCTATTTTAAATGGTTGATTTGTGAACACCTATGATGTTAAGTTCAAAATGTTTATCATGAAATAAGAAAATAAAAAGTTTCAAATTTTCCTCTAAAATAACCTAGACGAAGTAAGAATGACGTAAGTATGCTTGTTAGCGACCTCTGAGAGGTCAACGACACTTGTCTCGTCTGGGTCTGGAATCTGGTCGAGACACCCACCCACGGGCAAGGATTGGCATGCCTCCATAACACTTAACATCTCAACTTCCGGCACACAACAACGAATGACCCTATCAACATAACATCGTATAATTAAGGCTCATCCCAAAAGAACTTTTTCACATCATACATGAACTTCTTCCTCTAATAGAAGGGCAAGTCCTATTGGACTATATCACTGGCCAAGTAATTCACAAAATCGGTGAACAATGGAATCAAGACATGAGAAGCGGATAATACATGATCATCAGGGAAGGTACCACCAGTTTCAGACTTTTCACCCAACTATCGCACCGCTTCATCCTCTAATTTGGACAAATAATCGGCAACTTGATTTTCAGTCTGTTTTCTATCTTTTACCTCAAAATCAAACTCGTGCAATAGCCTCACCCATCTAATCAACCCTGCCTTCGCATCCTATTTTTCCATCAAGTACCTCAACACGGAGTGGTCAGTAAGTACCATGACTCTCTAACCAAGCAAATAGGAGCAAAATTTGTAAAGCAAATACCACCGCAAGAATCTTTTATTCAGTCACAATGTAGCTGTTTTGTGCTTCATTTAGTGCCTTACTTGCATAAGAGATAGGGTGAAGGATTTTATCCTTCTTTGTCCCAACACCACACCAAGCGCAACCCCACTAGCATGACACATCACCTCAAACGACTTACTCCAATCTGGAGAAATAATTAAGGGGACAAACACCAACTTCTCCTTCAACTCTCCAAATGTCTTCAAACAGGATGCATCAAAATAGATTATACATTTCTTCTCAAGTAATTTGCACAGAGGATGTGCAATTTTTGAGAAATCCCTAATAAACCTCCGGTAGAAGCACGCATGTCCCAGAAAACTTCTCACACCTTTTACGGAGATGGGTGTAGGAAGTCTCTCTATAACTTCAAATTTTCCTCGATCAACCTCTATCCCCTTTTCCGAGATGCGATAGCCCAATACTATACCTTATTTCACAATAAAGTGCCATTTTTCTCAATTTAGCACAAGATTGCATTCTTCAGATCTTTTGAACACCTCGGCCAAATGACTCTAACCCCGATAAAAGAAGTTGCCAACAACTCAAAAGTCATCCATAAACACCTCAATGGTGTCCTCCACAATATGGGAGAATATTGATGTCACGTCCCTTTTTTTGCTCAATATTTTTTTATTTTATTTATTGAAAGAAAAAGAATTTTTCCAATTAAAGTGACGTTTTGAAAAGGGATAATTATAATTTAGAGTCGCCACTTGAAATTGAGTTTTGGTGTTCCAAGTCACCTTATTTAAATCCCTAATAAAGGAAATTTGACTCTATTTTTATTGGTCTACAAACTAGAAATCCGGTTAAGGAATTCTGTTGACCGAGGGAAAGTTGTTAGGCACCCCTCGAGTCTCGTGGCTCTAGCACGGTCGCTTCATTGACTTTGATATGACTAGACTAAATTTTGAATATTATAATATTTAAGTTAATAATAAAAATGTTTTTACTTTAATCTCTCAATTTTAAACCTTCTAAAAATAGTCTAATTTATTTTTAATCTATTGAACATTATTTTATTATTTTCTATTTGTGTCCATTCAAAATTTGAAACACTCATATTTATTTATTTTTATTTATTATTTATTATTTATTTTAGTATTACTATTATTTATTTATAACATTATATATATATATATATATATATATATATATATATATATATATATATATATATATATATATATATATATATATAATGTTATTATGTGTAGAATTTATATAGGTGTTTCATAGTTAGGAATTAGAATTTGTGTAGGAAAAAGATTTTTAGAGTTCAACTCAATTTAGAATTGTAGTTTTTTTTTTTAAAAAAAAATTAGATCTAAAATAGGAGGTAAATTTTATGAAATTAATAATTAATTCTAGTGAAAAAAATCTAAAGAGATTAAGACAATTTCTTTTTAAAAAGGGTTTTTCTTTTATTTTAATTTTTTTCCATCTTTTCCTTTTGCACGTTCTTAGTTACACTTTTTTATTTTTTATACTTTTTTTAACAACAATATGTTTCTCTTTTTTTAGAGTTTTTTTTTTCTGTTATTAGCTCTTATTTTTTTTATCTTTAGAATATTATTTAATTACGTTTCTATCTTCTCCAATTTTACATTAAAGTAATTTTTATTTATTTTTTTTGTCCAGCTTTTTTTTCCGTTTTGTTTTTTTTAATAATATTTGTTTTACTTACTTTTACAAAGTTTACTCTTTTATTTTATTTTAGAACTCCTTTTTACGTTCTACCTCCCTTTTTCTTAATTTGTATTTTTTGACATTCTGTAAAAAAAAAAATTACCTTTTACTCTAATTTAATTCAATTTGTTTTCTTCTGCTTGTTTCAACAAGTTTATTTATTTTTATATTTATTTATTTACTTATTATTTTATCAAAATAAAAAAATTAAAAGGGAACATATTTCACGGAAGCTTTTCTAAATCACTAATGGATTAAATTTTAGTTTATTCACAAGTCTATAAATTCAGCAAAATATTCTGAAGTGAAAACTAGACGGAAAAATATAGTAATCTATTCAAGTTTAACCATTCAATATCATGAAGTGGTATAAATTACAAATTGCATCTAAAAATCATAATAATAACAAATAATAATAATAATAATAACGTAACAATAATAAACATAATACATACAATTTGAAGAATTTCATACTATTTGAATCAAATTTCCATATAAGTAATACTATTTAAAGCACGCGAGAATTTATAATTACCTCGCTGCGAAATTTCATACCATTAAAACAAGTTGTTATCCACGAATTTGGAACCAAGAGCAAAACCTCTAACTCTAACCAAATTCTCAAAAGAATAACTCACTTTTCTTCTCTTTGCTTTTTTTTTTCTCACTGTATTTCAATATGCCTCTATGTGTTCTCTAAATCTCTCTGTATATTCTTTTCAACTGAACGTGGGGTTATATTATTTTGGGTGAGAATCTGGTGCTAATTAAAAGGAACGTAATAGAGTGGCATTATGATTTAATTTGAAATATTGTTGAGGAAATTATGATTAAGAAATAGTTAAATAATTAACCTATTAAATAACAATAATAATAATACAGCAAAACAACCAAAAAGAGGTAAATATACACGTTCAAGATTTTTTTTTTTAATAAAAGAAAAAGTCGTTCAAACCTTTAAGTGGAAGAGATAGAAAATAAAAATAAAAACTAAATAGGAAAAGAATTTGTTTAGGAAAATTAGTTTTTGGGAGTTTGAGGTTGATTAAGATAAGGGGAATGTAATTTGAATATTTAGGACTCTTTTTTTAAAAATTTATTTTTTCTTCTATTTCTTAATATATACTACCATTATTTTTTATACTAATTAAAAGTTGAAGATTTAAAACAAATACCATAAATTCACAATTTTTATTATTAATGTAATTTACAATTTATTTTTATTTATTTTAAATATAACTTTTTAAAAATTGTTAATAAATCTTTATATTTTGGTAAAAAATTATGTGATCACAGTATGCCCAACTTTCTTGGAAACATGAAGAGTTTTCATGCAAAGACGTGAACAATGTGACTAATTTTTTACGTAAATATTTATGCCAAAAAAGTGAAAAATTTATAATAGAGAAGAAGTTTGACTGTGTCCTAACTTTTGATGATAAGGGGTAAGGCATAGTTACAATCAGATAGGTAGTCAAGTGAGGTTTTGTCGAGATTCTGGTTCGTAGCCCCAGCTATTACATAAAAAAACAAAATTCATAAGAAAAGATATGAAATCCTATCTATTCTGATAGTGCTAACTCTTCATTTTGAATTCTCGGATATCGCTTTACCCTCTTTAGTAGGTTCATCGATTTCGAACTTTGCTCTGGACATCTGAGTTTAAGACTTGAAACTTCATGACTTGATTTCAGCTACTGACGTTCTTCCGCATGATATTCTTGAAAACTTATTTTCTTGAAAGGATGAATTCTTTTATTTTTGAACTGCAAATTTGTCTACTATGTACAAATCTCCACAGGAAACAAAATTTTTTCCTAGTTTGCATTAGGAAATTTTATGAGTGATTGATGAAAGCTATAAAATTCTATACTAATAATAAAAACAATGTTTTTGTAGCCTATTACAAAATTTAAAAAATAAGACAAAAGGGAGTTTCGTACCCAAATTGCAACCAGGGGTTATTTTGCCCTGTGAACACATGAAAAATAAAATAGGCGTTATTGTGCCCTATATAAAACGAGGTATTATTGTGCCCTATATGAAACCAGATGTTATTGTGCCCTCTGAAGACATGAAAAATAAAATAGGGGTTATTGTGACTTAAATGCAATCCAGGGGTTATTGTGCCCTGTGAAGACATGAAAAATAAAATAGGAGTTATTGTGCCCTATATGCAACCAGGGTTATTGTGCCCTGTGAAGAAAAAAATGAAAGGGGTTATTGTGCCCTATATGCAATACAGAGGTTATAGTGCCCTCTAAAGACATGGAAAATAAAATAGGGGTTATTGTGCCCTATATGCAACCAGGGGTTATTGTGCCCTATGAAGACATAAAAAAATGATAGGGGTTATTGTGCCCTTTATGCAATCCAGGAGTTATTGTTCCTCCTGAAAACCTGAAAAATAAAATAGGGGTTATTGTGTCCTATATGCAACCAGTGGTTATTGTGCCCTGTGAAGACATGAAAACATAGAATAGGGGTTATTGTGCCCGATATGCAACCGGGGGTTATTGTGCCCTGTGAAGACATAAAAAATAGGATAGGGGTTATTGTGCCCTGTGAAGACATAAAAAGTAAAATAGGGGTTATTGTTCCCTATGAAGACATGATATATATATATATATATATATATATATATATATATATATATATATATATATATATATATATATATATATATATATATATATTTCATCTTTTCTCTTATATTATTATTATCATTATTAATATTATTCATTATTATTTTATTTTATTTTTATTTGTACATTGAACAAACTAAAACTAATATAAAATTCCTCAGATTCTATTAAAAAATCATTTTTATTGTTATTATTATTTTATCATGCATATTGTATGAAAAGTAAGAATTCAAAAACTTACCATCGTGGCGTTTGTCTCTCGCAAACTATTTACATAATTCTACTTTATACTTGTTTCAAGTCAAAGAAATGTATTGTTAATTTTTCTAAATTGTGGTTGGCTCGTGAATTCGAGTATCTTATGAAGCTTGACTTCTGGATCGGCGCCACTTGGGAGATTCATCCCATTGATGATTGTCCGAATATCTTGAAGATGTTTTAAAAACAGTCCTTGTCTTTCCTTGAAACACTTTTCATGGACATTCTAACTCATTGCCATTTCCTGGATGTTGTGTTGTTCATTCATTCCCAAGCAACTCTTTTGCTTTATCAATTTTCACACGGTATCGATTTATGATATTTTTTCTCTCGATAGGTTCACAGCCTTAGCCAACATGGTGCATGTCCCCAAAATACAACTGGAAATATAGTAGTCAATTTTGCGGATTTAATTTCATTTTATCACTTGACACGAGTTGATTCTAAGAAAGAAAAAAAAACAAAAACTCAAAGAAACACAAGCACAAATGACACTAATCAAAAGGGTTATGAAGGAAAAATTATGTCTTTAGAAGTAGTAGATAAATAAGAACATGTTTAAATGAGTCAAGAGAATCTTATCTGAAAGTACGTGACAACTTTAAACATGACTAGCATTTGGACTGACCGTTTGATCTTTTTCGAGTTGTTTGAATCTCAGGAAACAATGTTGCACCTTTAAGTTAACCTTGACTTTTATCATGATTGCGCTCATGTCAAGACAAAACGTCATCATTTGATCAGTAGCGCCTTTCATGATTTTTCACCAATAAGACTTTCTAATCTTTGTCACTCAACTAACCATCGTCTTATAGTGCCCAAAAGGGTTTTCACTCACAAAACTCTCTTTTTTATTTTCTCCCATAGTTCTCCTACATAATGTCTCAATCTTTAGAGAACTGAAGAACATGACTATCTTTTTATTGAGTGATTAGACGAAACCCCAATGGAGGGCTGCTTACGTATTATTTTAGGCATCAGGTCAAACGTAGTTCAATGAACTTTTCGTGTGTTATTTTTTTCATTTTTTTTGAATTATTTTTAAATTTTTTTTTTAGTTTTTTTAAAAAGCACCATACTAGTGGTGTTTGAGATAAACGAGGATACATATTTATCTTCTCATCATAAAAATGACATAGAGTGATAAATGTAGTATCTCTTGATCGAATCTGCATTGACAATCGTGTCAATCGTGTCAATCGCCTTTCCCTCTATCTCCGCTAATTGCAAAGCTCCTTTGGATAACACTTGCTTAATAACATAAGGGCCTTGCCAATTTGGAGCAAACTTTCCCTTGGCCTCGTCTTGGTGGGGAAGGATACGTTTCACAACAAGTTTACCCACTTCAAAATTTCTTGGGCATACTCTCTTATTATAAGCCCGAGCCATCCTCTGGAGATATAATTGACCAAAAGAAATTGATGTCAATCGTTTTTCTTCTATCAGTGCTGATTGTTCTAACCTCGATTTAACCCATTATGTATCCTTGATTTCTGATTCAACAATGGTTCGAAGAGAAGGGATTTCAACTTCTGCGGGCATGACAGCCTCAGTTCTGTAAACCAATAAGTAGGGAGTTGCACCAACTTATGTACGAACAGTCGTGTGATATCCCTTGAGAGCGAAAGGTAATTTATCATGCCATTGTCTATATCCTTGCACCATTTTGCTATGAATCTTCTTGATGTTTTTATTCGCATCTTCAACAAGACCATTTGCTTTGGGACGATAAGGGGTTGAATGATGATGAACAATTTTAAATTGCTCACAAACTTCCTTCATCAAGTGGCTGTTGAGATTCATTGCATTGTCTGTAATAATGATTTTTGGTATGCCAAAACGATATATGATGTTGGAATGAACGAAGTCCACCACATTTCTTTGTAACTGATTTGAATGTGACAGCTTCTACCCATTTGGTAAAGTAATCGATGGCAACTAAAATAAACTGATGACCGTTCGATGCTTTTGGCTCTATAGGCCCAATAACGTTTACTCCCTATGTAACAAAAGGCCACGGAGCAGACATAGGATGCAACTCTAAAGGGGGTGAGTGAATCAAGTTGCTATGAATTTGGCACTAATGACACTTGCGAACAAATTGGATGCAATCTCGCTCCATGGTCAAGAAATAATATCCTGCCCGAATAATCTTTTTTTCTAAGACGTAACCATTCATGTGTGGGACACATACCCTAAGTGTACCTCATTCATAATTTTTTTGCCTCTTGAGTATTCACACATCGTAATAAATTCAAATCCGGAGTCTTGTTATATAAGATATCGCCACATAAGAGAAACCCATTGACGAGTCGCCTAATAGTTATTTTTTGATCTTTATCAGCATGCAGTGGATATTCTCTAGCTTTGATAAACTGTTTGATGTCATGATGCCAAGGCCCACCATCTGCGTCTACCACAATTATATTGCAATAACCATTTTGATCCCTAACTTGGATTTCCAACGGGTCAATGTAGGTATTACCTGGGTATGGAAGCATCGATGCTAGGGTGGCCAAAGAATCAACCAACTCATTGTGAAAACTTGAATATATCTAATTCAATGGACTTGAACTTCTTAATAGATTTTTTAAACATTGTTTGTACGGTATGAGCTTAATGTCTCGAGTTTCCCATTCGCTCCGAGCTTGTCGAATGAGAAAGTCAGAATCCCCAAAGACTAAGAGCTCATGTACATACATATTTATTGCCATATTCAAACCCATGATGCAAGCTTCGTGTTATGTTGTGTTGTTGATAGAGAAGAATCAAAGTCGTGCTGTGGCAGGATAGTGACAACCATTTGGTGAGATAAGAACTGCCCCAATTCCAACTCTATTTTTGTTGACAGCCCCATCGAAATATAATTTCCATACAGGTTCATTATCAGAAATTTCTTCCTCGATAAAGTTGATCTCCTCATCAGATAAGTATGTCTTCAAGGGTTCTATTCATTATCAATTGGATTCTCCGCCAGATGATCGACCAACGCTTATGTTTTCATGGGAATGCGAGAAATATACACAAAATCATATTCGATAAGCAAAATATGCCATTTTGCCAAATTACCCGTTGACATGGCTTTTTGAAAAATATATTTCAGAGGATCCATTCGAGATGTGAGGTAAGTTGTGTAGGACAAAAAATAGTGCTTCAATTTTTGGGAGATGAAAGTTAAAGCACAACATGTTTTTTTCTAATAGAGTGTACTTTGCCTCACAGGATGTGAACTTTTTGCTCATGTAATAGATAGCTTGTTCTTTTTTTCCCTGTGACGTCATGTTGTCCTAGAACGCAACCAAAGGAATTATCTGTCACCGAGAGGTATAAAAACAAAGGCCTACCATGCTATGGGGAACAAGTACTGGAGGATTTGCTAAATATTCCTTAATTTTGTAAATGGCCTTTTGACACTCACTTGTCCATTTAATAGCAACATCCTTTTTCAATAACTTGAATCTCGGCTTGCATGTAGTAGTGAGTTGAGCGATGAATCGGCTGATATAGTTTAACCTTCCCAGAAAGCTCATGACTTCAGTTATGGTTTTTGGAGGTGGCGATTCTCGAATGGACTTTATCTTTGAGGGGTCTAATTCAATGCCTCTTTGGCTAACTATAAAACCCAAAAGCTTGCCAGGTGGAACTCCAAATGCACATTTAGCTGGACTAAGCTTGAGATTGTATTTCTCAACCTTTCGAAAAATTTCTTAGATCACGCACATGGTAAATTTGCGTTCTAGACTTAATGATGACATCATCGACATATACCTCAACTTCTTTATGCATCATGTCATGGAATATGGTATTCATAGCTCTCATGTAGGTTGCCCCTACATTTTTAGAACAAATGGCATGACCCTATAACAACATGTACTCCACGGGTTGGTGAAAGCAGTTTTTTCTCGACTTTTTCATCCATGAGAATTTTATGATATCCGGCGTAGCAGTCCACGAAAGATTGAATCTCGTGTTTAGCACAATTGTCAACCATGATATGAATTTCGGGTAGTGCAAAATTGTCTTTTGGACTTGCTTTGTATAAATCTCTATAATCAACACAAACTCTGATCTTTCCATCCTTTTTTGGTACTGGCAGAACATTAGCCAACCATGTAGTGTACTGGACAACCCTGATCACTTTTGCACTCAGTAGCTTCATGATTTCCTCTTTGATTTTATCACTCATATCTATCTTAAATTTTCTCTCCTTTTGCTGTACAGGTGGAAAATCAAGATGTATGGGAAGTTTGTGAACTACCAGATCAACACGTAACCCTGGCATGTCATTGTATGACCAACCGAAGACATCTTTTTATTCAATTAAAACTTGAATTATGTCGTCTCAAATATTTTGATCGACATGAATGCTTATCTTTATTTCTTTCACTTCTTTGGGAGTTCCCAAATTAACCACCTCCGTTTCACTTAAGTTAGGTTTAGTCTTATTTTCAAATTGATCCAAACCCCTTTTTATTTCTTCATCAGCTTCATCTTCATCATATTCCTTAGACTTAGTATTCATTGTTATGAGATCAGAAAACTTTTTAGGATCTAATTGTAAACTCCGCATGCATGTCATATTATTATAGTTAACGTAACTGAAAATTAAAATAAGATGACAAATATTAGAAAGAGTAGGAACAAAGAAGATGACTAGAACTTCATTGCATTGAATGGGAAAGGATAGAAGGGTTAACAACAACACGAAACAACTAAAATGTTTGAACTATAACCCTTAGAATAATCCAAGAAAATAAATAAATAAAAAAAGCAAAACAAAACTACCATGACTTCTATCTTGTAGGGAGAGGAGTGGCTTTCCACTTATTGAGTTGGACATTCGGGCCGATAAACTGCACATCCATATGACTAGTGCCCTCACCCCTCTGAGTCATGTTTACCTCATAAAACATTTCCTTGATATCTTGACACATTTCATCCACATCATTTTGGATAGGTAAGTCTGGAAACGGTTCACCTCGAGATTAAATGAATGATTAAGCAATATGGGGGATCAGCTTCGACAGATTCCAAGCATTTCTTTTACGATCTTTTTCCCATTTTCTATCAAATCTAGTTATAATGAAACCCAAACCGAATGTATCTTCATAACGCATTAGATTGATAGCATTCACAATTCCTTGCAACGACAGACCTAACCCCTTTTCGGGTTCATAGCCGTTTTGTACCATTTGAGCCACCACCATGACTGAAGTAGAGGACAGATAAGGTTGGAGGATGAACTTTCCTTGTAAGAACAGATTAGCTGTTATTATCTCCAAAGCCTGATATTGAGGGATTCACAACCTGTTTTATCCTCAATGCATGGAATTGAAGGATCTCGGGTGATTGGGAGATCATCTTCACCATGGACAATGATTTCTTGTTTTTCATGTTCAAACTTGACCACTTGGTGTAGAGTAGATGGCACACCTCTAGCCATGTGGATCCATGGCCTACCCAAATGCAGATTGTAAGACGTGTCCATGTCAATAACTTGGAAAGTGATTCCAAACTCCGCTGGTCCAATTGTAACAATTAAGTATATTTCACCAAGAGTATCCCGTTTTGCACCATCAAATGCCCGTACACAAACATTGTTAGAACGAATCCTATCAATGCTGATTTTCAAGCTTTGTAGAGTGGAAAGAGGGCATATGTCTACACCTGATCCTCAATTGACCATGACTCTCTTCACATAGTGTTCTTCACAATTTATGGTTAAATTTAGAGCCCTATTTTTCCAGATCCTTCCAAGGGAGACTCATCATCAGTGAACGTGATTCTATTTACCTCGAAAATTCGATTGACAATCTTTTCCAACTGACCTACTGTAATATTTTCTGAGATATGTTCCTCATTCAAAATTCGGGTCAACACTTTAGGATGTTCTTTTGAATTTATGAGTAATGACAATAAAGAAATTTGAGCAAGCATTTTCCTCAACTGATCTATAAGAAAATAATCTTGAGCTTTCATTTTTTTTAGAAACTCTTCAGCATCTTCCTTAATGACTGGTTTTTTCATCGGCAACTTATTTTCTTTGATTTGTTTGTCCCTCTTTAATAATTCTGAATCATAACATCTTCCAGAACAAGTTAAGACTCTTGTTTCATTTGTTTCTTCGATAATCTCCTTTCCCTTGTTATTAACAACGACTTTGTTGTAGTTCCACTGAACGTCCTTGGTGTTTGTGATCGGAAGTTGTGTTGCAATTTGTATCACAATTGGTTGTTTCATACTTTATTAATTTTTATAAAACGTTAAAAATTTACCAAGAATGTAGCATTTTGGTCCATTCAATGGCACGTCTCCTCTTTTTTTTATAGATTCAGGGACATACAACACTAGTTTCCTCGAGTTCCCGAAATTCGAACGTGCACCTTTAACAATTATCGGTGCCCTTTGTATGGGTTCTAAAACCATACTATACACTTCTTTTGAAACCTTGATTTCCACTTTTGTTCTAATTGTTTGCTCATAATCTTCAAAAATGTCAACCATCCCCACAACCCACTCATTATTATGAGCAGGGAATGGGTTATTCGTGACATTTGGTGCTTCCTCATTGTGTACCTTGATTACCTTATCCTCGATTAACTTCTAAATGACTCTTTTGAGGGTCCAACAAATGTCTGTGCTATGACCTGGAGTGTTGTCGTTATACTCGCATATAACAGTTGGATCAAAACCTCTTGCATTTGGATTAACAACGTACGGATTGACAGGTTCAACCAATCTCAATTGCACTAATTTCTGTAAAAAACTCGTATACGAATCCCCAATTGGGGTAAAATTTTAGTTTCGACCTTGTTCTCTCGTATAGTTTTTCCGGGGACGTGGATTATATGGAGCCTGGAAATTTTGTTGTTGGGGGAGAGAAACTTGTGGGCCAGGCCCCCACCATTGTTGGCGCGAAGGAGGCCGGACATATGCTTGAGTATGGAGAACTACATATTGGGACGGGTAATAATGCTGAGGAGAATTATATTGTTCTTGTTGGACTTGACCATAAGGATTGTTCATGCCCATTTGAACACCTCTCGATCCAGAAGCCGTCATGGACCCTTCCTCCTTCTTTTTTCAATTAGTAAAATAGCCGGATTAACATTGTATTGCATGTTTGGTAGCTCTAATGGCTGCTTGACTCACAATCTTACCCGACTTTATGCCATTCCCTACCATTTCTCCGATCTTACTCGCTTCGGCGAAAGGCTTGCCCATTGCGGCGAGAAGATAATGAAAGTAGTCAGGTTCTTGAGCCTGGATAAAAACATCAATTAACTCATAGTCTTTCATCAGCGGTTTGACTCTAGCCGCCTGCTCCCTCCATCTTCTTGCATATTCCAAAAAACTTTTTGATGGCTTTTTTTTTCATATTAGCTAGGGAATTGAGATCGGGAATAATATCGATATTGTATTGAAATTTTTGGACAAAATCTTGCGCCATATCATCCCAAATGTGCTAATGAGAAATGTCCTAATCGATAAAACATTCTGAGGCTACGCCCGTTAAACTCTGTCCAAAGTAAGCCATAAGAAGTTCTTCCGGCTCCCCTCAACTAATTACATAATCTTCTCAAAAGAGCCACTGGATCGCCATGACCATTATATTTATCAAACTTTGGAGTTTTGAACCCTAGAGGCAAGTGAACATCTGGAAACATGCATAAGTCTTTAAATGAGACACTTTTGTTTCCTCCCAGACCTTGCATATTCCTTATGTTTTGTTCCAAACTCCTCATTTTCCTTGCAATTTCTTCATGTTCCTCATTCTTAATTTTTTCCTCAACTTCAATGAGAGAACTATATTGGTAGTGGTAAGAGTTTGGAACATTGAAAGTTAATTTAGGGGCATGACCTTGGCCGTATTAATCTTTGAGTATAGGGTCATCACTGGATTTTTGTACCAGTGTCGATTGAGGAATTGTATTCGTCTGGACAGTAGGCATGAAAAATGTATTATTCATCATTGATGGTTTCAATGGGTTTACTGAGAAAGTTCCGGTAGTATTACATGTGTTAATGTAGGGTCCGAACCCAGTTGGATAAACCGGGTCACTTGTTAACACTTGGATGGGGAATGGCATATTCACATTCAAATATTCTCGAATTGAAGGAGAAGGAGCTTTCCCATTCAGTCAAGCTTCGTAGATTTTGGTCATCTGTTGTCTTAACATTTTCATCTCTTCCATAGGTACGAATTCTTTCGCAACCATTTGGTTTGTGCGTCTTCATTTTCCGACTCTGTTGTGTCTTTACGTGTCATTTTTTCTTTCCCCTTTGATCTTGTGTCATATTAATGAGATGCCAACTCTCCTCACAAATCAACCACCTTTTAAACTCTATAAATTATCATATATATATAAAAAAAAATGTGTTAGGATTAAGCATATTGAGGATATTAAATTCACGTTGTATGGTATGAACCTAGATCATTCATATGTCTATAATGTGTTTTGGAAGACTTTTATGTTTCATCCAGGATTTGGACGACTTGCTTATGTCATTTGGTCCCCTACTTTACTTACTTTTATAATTTGAATGCATTTTGATCAAACCTATTCAAGGTTGCCTAGGTATCATGTTTGAACATGAATAAGATCATTACGCAGTCAATGTGGATAAATTTCTTTGAAAAGAAAAATACGACATTTATTTAACTTTAACATGAAAATACCATTCAAATCAAAATGACCAAAACAAAAACATCAAAGTACTTAAGATTAAAACAAAATTTGACAAACTAAAAAGAAAAAAAATAATAATTAAAAAAATCCATCTCCGACATTTCTTGATCATCAATTGCCTTCTAGGCTAGAGTAGACCTTTTGGGGTTCTTATTCTCGATCTCGATCTTCAAATGCCACCTCTCAAAAGAAATTCTACGTCTCCTCGTCTTTAGGTAAAATTTGTTTTTGTCCTAGTTGGCATAGAAATCGAGAGGTATGTATGGTTGGAACTCGCGAAGGTCTGTCAGAACGAAGAATGGACGATAGGAAGACATAACAATTACCTCACTAGCAGGGAACCAATCATAGTTCCATGTAATTTTAGATGCCGTCATTTTAACAACATAATGTCTCCATGCTTTGACACCTTTTGGCAATTTGTTTCCTAATTCTTTCATCCTCTCTGGGTGGCTCAAAATATAATTCGTCCAATTGGATTTGAAATCTGTCGCAAAACGATGGCGATATAGGTGCTCCAAAAACTACATTTGCAATAAAATTTTACAACCTTCAAAAAAATCTCCCCCTATCTACATTTAGTCAAAGCATGATAAATATCAGCCAACATCGTCGGCAATATAGTGAATTTTCTTTTCTTCATCATAACAGTGACTATTCATGACAGACGAATATGGATTTTTTTATCCTTCCTTTGAAAAACCATAGCTCCCAAGAATGTCACCATTAATGCTTCTTGTCTATGTTTTTCCCAAGTAGGGAGGTGTTTTCCATTTTTAAGTTCTTTCCCATAGCTTGAAAATCCTTCCTTCATTCCATATCTTGGGTACAAGAATTCCAAGAAAAACCAACCCATTATCAAAACGCTAGTTATGAGGATGGATGATGTGCATCTGTTCTAGAAATTTACTTCTGCTGACACTGATATACCGTGGTTTTACGGTATTTTTAATGCTTTTTCCTTAAGTTTAGTGTGTGTCGAAAAGACTTTTTGTATTAATTTTTATGTATGTGTCTATTTATTTGCATGAAATTTGTCTAAAGATGAACGCGGAAGTATTTGAACAAGAAATGCAGAAAAGTACCACCTACGGAACTTGTGATGGTCTGTCGTGCATGTAACGGTCCGTAGGTGGCATTGTAGTGATGCTACTGAAGGAAGATGGGGAATTCTAACCAAGTGTGGGGCTACAAAGTGCATGACGGACCATCATATCCATGACGGTCCGTCCTGCTGGTTCGTCATGAAGATTAGAGAAGTAGTCCCAGTACTCAAATTCCAAGAGTTCAAGTGTTATGGAACAGAGACCCTCGACGGACCGTTGTGCTTGTGACGATCCGTCATATGTGCCGTCGAGGATAATAAAGAGAGCAGAAGAAGAATTTGCAAAGTATGGGACAACAGAGTCCATGACGGCTCGTCGTGAGCACGACGACCCGTCGCAAGGTCCGTCGACCCTGTTGCATTTTGACAGATTTCCAGCAAATAGAGTCATTCTTTGATTAGGTTTTTGTTTTTTATAAATAGTTCGATAAACCTCATTTTTGGGGTTAGACTCTTGGTTATTTTATTTACTTTTGTGGATTAGACTTGGTGATTGTTATTACACTTTTGGAGAATCTTTAGTCTTAGATTAATTTCAGTACTTGATTGTTGGTGATTTTGTTGATTAAATAAGTGAATTTATGGATTTAATTCTTTCTTAATGAAGTAAGTGCATGAATTCTTATATTAAATATTTGAATATTGTGATTATGACCATGGGTAACTAAACTCCATAACTAGGTTTGTGGGAACCAAGGGCAAATAATAAGATAAAATCTAACTAAAATAACAATTCTAGAATAGTGTCTTGCAAGTATTGATAATTCTTTCGTTAGAAGTCTTTCTAACGGATGGACAACGTTAGAACTTGCCTTAATCTACTTGCCGGACCAAGGAGGTAGATAATAGGAAAAGAATTATCAACATAGATTTAGTGTATACTATCTAATAGGTTAGTATTGATTGGTACAAGGTAATAACTTAGTCAAATATCGAATACGGTGCTTAATATGAGGTAAAGGTAAGGGTTAGTATAGCACCACTGTAGTCGGACCAAGGTGCAGAGTGAAATTTCCTAGATGTCGGACCAAAGATTTTGAAATACATAACTTATCACTTTGCATACAAGATACTAAGAAAGAATTGTTATAGTTAGAATTATCAAGTTAGGAACCTGTGGAGAACACATAAACCCTAGTTACTTTAATTAATTGATTAAAATTCAACATTTGAATCAGTTAGTTGTCTCTTTTAATTTAGCTAGTTATTTTCATTGATTTAGAAATAAAAACCCCCTTTTTTATTGTCTATGTTTTCCAAAGAAATAATTGACTAAATAGTAGCAATAATAGATTGAATTTAAGTCTGAACTATAATCCTCGTGCTAACGATCCTAACCTCATTAGTTGGGTTCTTTACTTGATAAGACCGCTTTAATTCTTATTTGAGAAGTAAGTTTTTGTACATCAAATTTTGGCGCCGCTGTCGGGGAAAGTAGATTTTAGATTAACTTAAACTTATTACTATAGTTTAGTCGATATTTTCTTAATTTTACTTAGTTTCTTGTTTTTTTTATTCATGCAGAATTATCTTCCTTGTATGCCAAATACACGGAGACGAAGAGAACCCTTGTTTCCCTACGATCACGAATTAGAGCGTACACTACGCAACATGAGTCGTGACTTGGGTATTAATGATGATGATCCAAACCAGAACATTCCAGCTGTGGTTGATGTTAATTGTAAGTTGTTACCCGATGCTCCGGGTGAAAACCAACTGAAGGGACAAAATCCCGCTCAACGGACCCAAGAATACTACAGAGGCTATGCCAATATAGAAGACTCTAATAAGCCACTTTTCTTTCCCCCTCTACCACCATGCCACACCTTTGTTGTAACTAGTAGCCTGATGCAAATGATCACAGCCAGAGGTTTGTTTTCAGGGCTACCATCTGAGGATCCACATGCCCATATATCTAAGGTAAGGGCAGTGTGTAAAAGATGTGTAGGGAGGCCTGACTTGGACTTTGATGTAATAGGGCTCAGAGTGTTTCCTCTCTCACTGACGGGAGAGGATGCTATTTGGTTCACTGAGCTCCCGTATAACTCAATTTTCACTTGGAACCAACTAAGGCATGTTTTCTTAGCACGCTTCTACCCGGTCTCCAAGAAACTAAACAACAAATAAAGAGTGAACAACTTTGTGGCACTACCAGGAGAGTCACTTAGTAGTTCTTGGGATAGATTCACCTCGTTTTTTGAGAAGCGTCCCTAATCACTATATAGATGATGAGTCACTGAAGGAATTTTTCTATCGGGGACAGGATGATAATAATAAAGTGGTGTAGGATACTATAGCAAGTTGTTCTTATGGGGAGTGTCCTTATGCTGAGATTGTTGAAAAGTTAGAGAAAATCTCCCGGAACAACAAATCTTGGAGTACTAGGAAGTCAGAGACTGGGAGAAATACCTTCGCAGTGCAATCCACTCACAACCCAGCCATAGATAAGATTCATGAAGAGATGGCTCAGATGAGAACTGAGCTTGGGTTGGTATTAAAACATGTAACTGGGGTGGAGAAAACATAAATGAAGTCAACTACTTGTCTAAACCACCACCACCAAATGATGAGTCCTATTATGAGGAGGATTCATATGCGGTAAATGAGATGACGGGGATTTTCCGACTGAGTTCCTAAGGCTCTAATCTTTAGAATTGGCACCAAGGTCAAGGGAACCAAGGTCGGATCTTGTAACTATAACTGTGAGGGTCATTATGTTCGAGAAGGAAATTACAACCGCGACAACAACTTCAAAGGGGTAATTATGGTAATAGAAATGATAGGAATGGGCCCTATGTTCCTCCTCAAAATCGTAAAGTTACTCATAGGGAGGGTGGAGGTAGTATGGCGCGAGTTGAGGATATATTGTGTAAAATGATGAGGAGGTTCAATGCTAGTGAAGAGCACACTAAAGAGTTGAGGAATGATTTAGCGGGTATTGGGCAGAAAGTCGATACACATGCAATATCGACTAAGCAGCTTGAGTTACAATTGGCCCAATTACTGTGAACACACGGAAACCAGGCACTCTTCCTAGCAACACTTTCAAAAATCCGGAAAATAATGGACATTGTATGGAAATCACTAATCGCGGTGGTAAGCAAACCATTGACCCACCTATGCCATCTAATGAAAAAAAGGTGACAAAAGATACTGATAAAGTGGTAGAGGTTAATGATGAAGTAGAAGATAACATTAGAAAAGATGCTGAAGTGCCTTAAAAGGTAACTCCCATGCCTAGGCCACAACCCCCATTTCCTCAAAGATTAGTGAAAAAGACCGAGGATGGTAAATATCGGCGTTTTATAACAATGTTGAAGTAACTTTCTATCAATGTCCCTCTAGTAGAAGCTTTAGAATAAATGCCTGGTTTTTCCAAGTTTATGAAAGATCTGGTTACAAAGAAAAGATCGGTCACTTTTGAGGATGATGATAGAATGTAGCATTGTAGTGCTATTGTTATAAGATCTCTGGCACAAAAGAAAGATGATCCGGTTGCACTCACTATTCCTTGTTTAATCGGTCTATTACATTTTGCGAAAGAATTATGTGATCTGGGGGCAAGCATAAATCTCACGCCCCTCTCGATTTAAAAGAAGTTGGGTTTGGGTGCTCCAAAGCCCACTGCGATGCGGTAAATGATGGACTATTGAACAGTAAAAAGGCCTATAGTTATACTTCACGATGTGCTAGTAAAAGTGGAGTCGTTCATATTTCCAGCAGATTTTGTTATTCTTGATTGTGAAGTCGATTTTGAAGTGCCCATTATTCTTGGGAGGATGTTCCTTGGTACGGGAAGATCCTTAGTAAATATGGAAAAGGGGCAGATGAAATTTTGGTTGAACAATGAGAAAGTGACCTTTATTATTTGTAGGTCCATGAGGCAGAGCGGTGAGATTCAATCGGTATCTACTATATTCTACAACGTTGGTGAGATATCTGAGACACAAATAGAAGAACCTCTAGGTGTAGAAGCATTAGCGGCAATGATAATGAATATTGATAACGATTGCATTGAAGAGTATGAGTCATTAGTCGCAACTCTTGATCGAGGTGATGTTCGGTTTAAACCGAAGAAATGTGAGTTAGATATGAAGAATCGCGAGTATCCACCCACGAAACCATCTATAGATGAGGCTCCAAAGTTAGAACTAAAAGCTCTCCCACCTCATCTCAGGTATGAATTCTTAGGAAATGGTGACACTTTGCCTGTAATCATTGCATCAGACCTGAACGAACGTCAAATTTAGAGTTTAGTAAAAGTATTAAAAAGGTTTAAAAGAGCTATAGGGTGGACTATTGCGGACATTATTGGGATCCCTCCTGGTATTTTTTCTCAGAAAATCCAACTCATGCCCGATCATAAGTCAAGTATTGAGCACCAGAGACGCTTAAATCCACCTATGCAAGAGGTCGTGAAGAAGGAAATTATTAAGTGGTTGGATGCCGGAGTAATCTATTCGATCGCCGATAGTAATTGGGTATGCCTTGTTCAGTGTGACCTAAGAAAGGGGAATGACTGTGGTCCCAAATGAGAAAAATGAACTTGTTCCACTGAGACCGGTTACTGGATGGATGGTTTATGGATTACCGCAAATTAAATGCATTACTGAAAAAGACCATTTTCCTATGCCCTTCATGGATCAAATGTTGGATAGACTTGCCGGAAAGAGGTGGTACTCTTTTCTTGATGGATATTCGGGGTATAATCAAATTTCTATTGCACCAGAAGATCAAGAGAAAACCACTTTTACTTTTCCATATGGGACCGTTGCGTTCAAAAGAATGTCATTTGGGTTGTGCAATGCACCCGCCATATTTCAGAGATGTATCATGTCAATATTTTTTGACATGGTGGAAGATACTTAGAATTTTGTATGGATGATTTATCTGTGGTTGGTGATTCATTCGAGCGATGTTTGAACAATTTATCTATGATCCTTAAGAGATATGAAGACTGCAATTTAGTACTAAATTAGGGAAAAAGCCATTTCATGGTGAAAAAAGGTATTTTGTTAGGTCATCGCATTTCTGAAAAGGGCACAGAGGTTGATCGAGCTAAAGTCGAGGTAATATTACTTCCTCCACCTATCTCTGTAAAAGGTATGAGCAGCTTTCTTGGGCATGTAGGTTTTTACCGAACATTCATCAAAGATTTTTCAAAGATTGCACATTCGTTGTGCAAACTGCTGGAGAAAGATTCTAAATTTTGTTTTGATGAATCCTCTCTTAAAGTATTCGGCGAGCTAAAAGATAAATTGGTGTCTGCACTATCATTATTTCTCCGGACTAGAACAGTCCATTTGTGGTGATGTGCGATGCTAGTGGGGTTACTCTTGGTGTAGTATTGGGACAAAGAAAGAGCAAAATCCTTCATCCCATTTACTATGCTAGTAAAGCCCTAAATGAAGCTCAGAAGAACTACATAGTGAGTGAGAAGGAAATCCTTGCAGTAGTCTTTGCTTTTGAAATTTTTGTACTACAGTTATAGTGCATACTGACCATCAAGCATTGAGATATTTCATGGCAAAGAAGGATGCAAAACCGAGGTTGATTTGTTGGGTATCACTGCTACAAGAATTTGACTTTGAAGTAAGGGATAGAAAAGGGACCAAAAATCAAGTTGCCGATAACTTGTCCCGACTAGAAGATGAAGCTATGAGAGAGTTAGGGGACAAGACTTATATTGATGGTATTTTCCGCAATGAGCATGTATTGGAGTCCTCATAAGACTTGATTCCATAGTTCGCAGATTTTGCAAACTATCTCGATAGTGATATTATTCCATCGGACTTGTCCTTTCATCAAAGAAAAAATTCATGTAAGATATGAAGAAGTTCTTTTGGGATGAACCATATTTATACGGGAGCTGAGCCGATGTGCTTATTTGGTGTTATGTGCCAGAATGTGAGATGTTGAGTGTTTTAGAGGCATTCCATTCCTCACCCATTGGTGTACATCACAGTAGTATCTAAACCGCTCATAAGATATTACAATGTGGGAACTATTGGCCAACTATTCATCAAGATGCTCATGAATTTGCTAAAGCATGTGATATATTCTAAAGAGATGGCGTTATTTCAAGAAAGCAAGAGCTCCCTCTAAACCCCATTCATGTGATTGAGTTATTTGATGTTTGGGGTATTGACATTATGGGTCCTTTTGTCAGTTCATATGGAATGAAATATATTTTAGTAGCGGTTGAATATGTATATAAATGGGTGGAAGTTATCTCCCTCGCAAACAATGAAGGTAACAGTGTCAATGTGTTCTTAAAAAAGAATATGTTCTCTCGTTTTGGAACCCCAAGGGCAATTATTAGTGATGGGGGCTCCAACTTCTGCAAGAGATTGTTCAAGGGGTTATTGGAGAAATATGGGGTTCACCATAATGTGGCCACCCCTTACCATCCTCAAACTAGTGGGCAAGTTGAAGTGTCTAATAGCGAGATCACACGGATATTGTCAAAGACAGTGAACGCTAGTAGAACGGAATGGTCAAGGAGGCTTAATGTTTCTCTTTGGTCCTACCAGACAGCGTATAAGAATGCCATAGGTATGTCCCCATACAAACTTGTATATGGGAAAGCTTGTCATCTTCCGGTTGAATTAGATCATAAAGCCATGTGGGCTATGAAGAAGTTTAAAATGGATTGGAGCGAAGCTGCAAAACAACGGTTAACTGGGTTGAATGAACTAGATGAATTTTTCATGAAAGCTTATGAAAGCTCAGCCCTTTACAACGAAAAGATCAAGGAGTACCATGACCTACAAATTGAAAAACAAGAGTTTATGGTTGGGGATTTTGTTTTTGTATTCAATTATAGGTTGCGTTTGTTTCCGGGCAAGCTCATGTCCATATGGGCTGGTCCTTACTTGGTTACCCAACTATTCCCTCATGGAGCAGTTGAGTTGCAAACTAAAGAGGGTGTGCGGTTCAAGGTTAATGGACAACGCATAAAAATCTATTTCGGGCATGATGAATCGGCGAATGAAGTGATTGAGGCATACCATCTTGATGAAGTCTGAGTAATCAAGTTTCCTAAGTTGTGCCACGACGTTAAATCAGGCACTTTTTGGGAGGCAACCCAATACTTATAGTTTTTCTTTCTAGTAGTGGTAGCATTTTCTACTAATGGGTTTTTAAATTTGCAGGCATACCACCAGGAAACTCTGCAGAAAATCACTCTCCAACAAACACTAACAGACCCATTGAAGGCCCCTCAGAAACGCGACAGACCGTCGCATTAATCTGTCGTGCCAGGTACGTCTTTGAGTTATTTTCAAAACCAGGGCACACGCAACGTAACCAATGGCGTACCGTAACAATTGCGACGGACCATCGTCGGGAACGCGTCGCGTCATCAATGAAGCGTACCTGACCCGACCCGACTGGGTTTTTTTAATGTTCTTAACATTTAAAAAACCAACCTCTTCATTTCACCCATTTCCTTCCCTCTTCCTCCCATTTCCCTACCTTTTAAACTTCCAATTTCAAACCTCTCTTTCAATCGATCATTTTCCCAAATTCCCCAATTCATAAAAATCCATTATTTACTAGTCGGAGTCTGCTTCTATGGTTCTCTACTTGATCACCAAGTACCTTCCTCGCTTATTTTTCTCAAATTCTCAGGTATGTGTCTCTGATTTCTACCCATTTACATTGCATTTTTGTTTATCAATTAGTATTAGCCTATTTCTTATTGATAGGTTCATTATTTAATACATATTCTGTCTGACCTAGATTGATAATCCTCAAAATTGCATTGTTAAAACTCTAGAAATAGGTGCATTAGCATTGCTAGTTTACTAGACATTTGGGTTAGACACATGTAGGTTAAAACACTAAAAATTCCCTTTTCATCATAGGGGATAATTGTGGCATCCCCGGTTCTGTCACTAAATTACAGAATCAGACCCCGATGACGGATCGTCGTACCCACGACGGGCCGTCATAGGGTCTATCCCAACATCCCCAACACCCGACTGTTGAATTTTCTCCAAGTGTCCACCAACGAACATATGCTATGGACCGTCGTTCACACGACGGTCCATCCTGCACAACCGTTCTGGTTGTCAGAGACCATATTCCTTTGGGTCTCTCAGTTTTTCTAAGTGTCCTCCAACGGACACATGCGAGAATCATTTTTCCCACAACGGTCCGTCCTGCACAACCGTTCTAGTTATCTCAGACCCTATTCCTAAGGGTCTCTCACTTTTTCTAAGTGTCCTCTTACGGACATCTACAACGGACTCTCATACCTTTGAGGGTCCGTCCTACATAACCGTCATGACGGTGGGAGACCCTTTTCCTAAGGGTCTCCATTTTTTGTCCATTTGTCCTCTTACGGACATATACGACGGACCATCATACCCTCGACGGTCCATCCTGCACAACAGTCATGACGGTCAGAGACCCCTCTCCTAAGGGTCTCCATACTTTTTCCAAGTGTCCCACGACGGACATCGACGACGGACCGTCATCATGACAACGGTCCATCCTGCTTATCCGTCATAACTGTCAGAGGCTTTCCTTCAGGGGTCTCTGCATAAACATAGTTTAACTTATACATGACGGACCCCATGACGGTCCGTCGTACTCACGACGAGCCATCACCTGGTCCATCGTGTTTCACTATTACTATAGAAATCTCATTACATCTTGAGTTTGTTATTTATTTTGTGTCGTTCTGCTTATCTTATTTACTCCTTCTAGTACTAATATTGATTCTTTACAGGTACTATCTATTATGGCACCAAAACAAGATCGAGTCTATGCACGTGGGCGATTGAAGTCAGTCGCCCCATCTGCCCGCTTGGTAATTGACTTTGATGATGAGTGTGACCCCGAATACATGCCCCCAGGAACTTCCCCCCCATCTGGAGCTGCACGTGCTGCCAGAGTTACACCCAAAAAGGTGGCGTCCGGCGTAGTACTGCCTCCCAGTCTTATGAGGAGCTCACACTGACTGACGCACCTTCTGGGTCAGCTACTCATGAAGAAGGAGCGTCTGGCTTCTTAGGAGTTTCATGGTTAAAGGAAGCCTTCGAGTCTGCTGAAGTCCCTGTACACGCCACAGCTGCACAGTCTGCCTCATCTGATGAGGCTGACAGTTTTGAATCCACACCGGCTCACCGACTCATGCTCTCACCCCGGTTGCCGAGCAGCCCAACCGGTGGTGCATCGACGGGCACTATCAACTTTATTCAGACGCAATGTTTCAGAATAATAAAGGGGACATGACACAGACCCTTAAATTGGAGAGGAGGGTCCTTACTGGAAGTCTCCCGACTATGCTAGAGATCCACAATCTCTTCACAGATACCGACTGGAGTGGACAGCGCGTTTGTTGGGCCGTTATAGTGAAGAGTTGGTCCGAGAGTTCTACTCCTCCTACGTGGCTACTCTAATATAAAACATTGATAGGCGAGCTGCCTCCTCTAAATAGGCCCCACTGGAGAATGTCCGAGTACGTGGCATTCAGGTTGATATCTCCCTGCCTGCCATCTGCCGGTATCTATACGGCAAGGATGTTGATGCCAACCGGACCCCTCTCACCGCCGAGTTTGACTACCGGTGGCAAATTATCAAATATTGCCAATTCTTGCGTGAGCCATCACTTAGAAAGACCACCAAGAGGTGGATGGCCCTGCACTTGTGTGTTGATAGAGAGGGTGCTGACTGAGAGACCGAGCCAAAGATAGCCATCAAGAAAGCTAACCTGGCCTTCACAGCGAAATTCTTATGGTTGATTGTCCGCCACTGCCTTTCTCCCACAGCCGCTGATAATATAGTCACATGGGATCGTGTAGTACTGATGGTGGCAATGATAGCCGGGTTTGATATGGACTTTGCTTGGCTTCCACAGGCGGTCATGAACGAGAGGGCTTTAAGGTCACAACTACTTACCCTTTCCCATGCATGATATTTTCTTTATGCAGGTCCGCAGGGGTTTCCATCTGGCACATTGATCAGCTTAAGACCTCGCTGGGCCCTGTTGATATAGGCCTCATCAGGGATGAGGCCAATGAGTTGGCTCCACGCAGAGGGCCCCGTCTAGAGTTGCCTTTACTTGGTGACAATTTGGATGATACGGTAGCACAGCTCACACGGCTACGCAGGCTGCTTCCATTGACACTACCCCGGTAGAATCTATCTCGGGTAGTAGCACTGCACCGAGATCCTCTCGCTCAGCCCCTTTTCCCGCTCTGGCCCCGCTTGCTAGGGTCCAGAAACTAGAGGCACAGATTGCTACACTTATGTATTACATCCAGCCTTGGATGCAGAGGTCTATTGTTGAGGCAGAAGAGCACTTGGAGCGGAGAATGGTCCTACAGACAGAGCGGAAGATCGCTGAAGTTCATCAGCGCTTGAATGCTTTTGAGTTGCGGGTGCTAGCCCGGCCAGCTCCTCAGGTGGATGTGTCGACCCTTCAAGCTGCGATTGAGATTCTTCGCGCAGACAACGATATGATCTTAGAGGCTCGGGTGCCGGAGTCTGAGGCCCCTTCTGTAGAGCCTGTTGAGGACACAGTGATGGCGTCCTTATTCGCCACTTCTGAGATTCCACCACCTCCATCTTGAGAGCATGCCAAGAGGCATAGGGGTCGCGAGGAGGATGAGGCTAGAGCACGGAAGAAGGAGCGCCGCGAAATGGAGGCTTTGAGGAGAACCTCGCTTGCTGACGAGGACGTCGGATGAGGGCTGTAGAGTTAGCTTCTGGTGCATCTAGCTGCAGAAATGTAGGGATAGCGGGAGGCATTGCTGATAGTGTTGTTGCTGATGAGGAAAATACTGAAGGTGTCCAGATTACAGAGGTAGTGAGTTCCGGGGAACCGGACCCACCAGCTTGCTGATCGTCGGCGCTTTGCACCCCAGGTTTGCTTCACCTACCACTCTCGTATTTCAAATTTTTTTATGCATTGGGGACAATTGCATATCTTTTTATTGGGGGTGGGGTAAATGGAAAGTTAGTGCTACGGTGAAGTCTGAGTAGCCCAATTCACTATCCTCTTTTGGGGTTTTCTTGCCTGTGTTCTTTTTCCCCAAGAGACTGATTATTTTTATTGTTGAACCGACATGTCTATATCTTGTGTACATAGTTTAACTCTGAAGCATGATGGCTAAAATGATATCCTGATGAAATTAAAATGATGCATGACTAGGCATAGTAATTGATAAATGTGTGGCTCGAAGCATGACATAAAGATACACCACTGCATGACCCTAAGTCTAAAATTTGAACTAGGTGTCTGATAATCTGGTAGAGTAATGAGATGTCAAGTTAGTGTGAGGAAGATTTCAATAGTTCACTATTTGTACTAAGCTAGAACTTGCCTTGTTAGTCTTGCTAAAAGTAAGTTGTAATAGACAATTAAGAAAGGATCATAGGCCCTTGTTCAATATAGCCCATTTTCATCCTAAATAAAAGAAAACCAAATTAAATTAATCCTTCTTTGATCCAAATGATTTGAGCTTAAACTAGACATTTCTTTTTCACCCACCTGATCTTTTCTAAGAATAATATGTTGTCCCTGGTCCCTCCTTGGACATTTGCACCTTAGCTTATGCTAAAAGCATAAGTTGAGGGTGGCTAATGCAGTAAACAACCTTTGTATGGACCTGACCCAACTTTGGATATTGTGTACTTTGACTCATGGCAAAGCCATGAGTTGATGGTGGCTATTATGAGGAATGTTCTCGAAAGTGGAGTGGAAAGAACAAAGAGAGAGAAAGAACAAAAGTAAAGTGACTCAAGAATCAGTTGAAAGAAAAGTGAAATAAAAAAATACAATAAATACAAGAAAGAAAAGAAGAGAGTCACTTACATAAATGAAGAAAGAAAGGAAAATAGCAAGGTAAAAGAATATGAGAAATTGGGAGAAATAAAATGATGAAAAGAGGTACGTTTAGACGATATGTCAAGGAGGGAAAAAATTCACTAAAGCATATCTAAATATAACCTACCTGACCCTGATCCTATGTTACAAGCTAAGAAAGTCCTATCGTGATCCTAAAAGTTGTATAGCGAACTTAAAGTAGTGAAAAAAATGGCAAGCTTATGACAATATGTATGAATGAGTTGTGAATCTGTTTTGAGAGTGAGTGTTGAAAAATAATCCTTATATTCAAAGTAAAATCATTGTGTGAAAAATGAGGATATTGTTTTGAAGTGAGGACACTAGGTTCAATACCAAAAATATTAGCACCTCGGTGAGAAATTGAAGAGGATAGGGGTTAGTGCGTGGTGAGTCTGTGTCATGGTCTGGTTCACACATAATTCAAGCCTAATATTGATAGCATGCATAATTATGATAATACTGATTGGTATTTATAGCTAAATGATTGTGAAATATAACACATGGATACTATTGAACAAAGATTTTGTTATTAGTCATAGTGCGTCGCTTGAGGACAAACAATGAATTTAAGTTTAGGGTGTTGATATACCGTGGTTTAACGGTATTTTTAATGCTTTTTCCTTAAGTTTAGTGTGTGTCCAAAAGACTTTTTGTATTAATTATTATGTAAGTTTCTTTTTATTTTGCACGAAATCAATCTATAGATGACAGCGGAAGTTTTTTTAGCAAGAAATGCAGAAAAGTACCACCACGGAGCTTGTGACGGTCCGTCGTGCCTTTGACGGTCTGTAGATGGCATCGTACTGAAGATAATGAGAAAGATGGGGAAGTCTGACCAAGTTTGGGGATACAAAGTGCGTGATGGACCATCGTAGCCATGACGGTCCGTCCTACTTATTCGTCAGAGAAGTAGTCCAGTACCCAAATTCAAAAAGTTCAAGTGTTATGGAACGGAGACCCTCGACTGACCGTTCTGCCTTTGATGATCCATCATTACTGCCGTCGAGGATAATGAAGAGAGCAACAGAAGAATTTACAAAGTATGAGACGACGATGTCCATGACGGCTCATCGTGACCACGACGACCCGTCGCGAGGACCATCGACCCAGCCGCGTTTTGACAGATTTCCAGCAAATAGAGTCATTCTTTGATTAGGTTTTTGTTTTTTATAAATAGTTTGAAAAACCTCATTTTAGGGGTTAGACTCTTAGTTATTTTTTCTTCTTTTGTGGATTAGACATGGCGATTATTTTTAAACTTTTGGAGAATCTTTAGTCTTCAATTAATTTCAGTAATTGATTGTTGGTGATTTTGTTAATTAATCAAGTGAATTTCTAGATTTTATTCTTTCTCGTTGAAGTAAGTGCATGAATTCTTATATTACATATTTGAATATTGTGATTATGACCATGGGTAACTAAACTCCATAACTAGGGTTGTGGGAACCATGGGCGAATAATAAGATAAAATCTAACTAAAATAACAATTCTAGAATACTGTCTTGCATGTCGTGATAATTCTTTCGCTTAGAAGTCTTTTTTTAACAGATGACCAACGTTAGATATCGCCTTAATGCTACTTGCCGGACCAAGAAGGTAGATAATAGTAAAAGAATTATCAACATAGATTTAGTGTATACTATCTAATACGCTATTATTGATTGGTACGAGGTAATTACATAGTCAAATATCGAATACAATGCTTAATATGATGTAAAGGTAAGGGTTAGTATCGGAACACACGTAGCAGGACACGGGTGAGTAGTGAAATTTTCTAGATGCAGGACCAAGGATTTAGAAATACATAACTTATCAATTTGCATGCAAGATACTAGTAAAAAATTGTCATAGTTAGAATTATCAAGTTAGGAACCTGTGGGAAACACATTAACCCTAGTTACTTTTATTAATTGATTAAAATCCAACATTTGAATCTGTTAGTTGTCTCTTTTAATTTACCTAGTTCTTTTCATTCATTTAGAAATAAAACTCCCCTATTTTATTGTGTATGTTTTCAAAGGAAATAAAATGACTAAATAGTAGTAATAATAAATTTTTAACTTAAGTATGGACTATTTTCCTTGTGGGAATGATCCTAACCTCATTAGTTGGGTTCTTTACTTGATACGACCGTTTTACTTCTTATTTGAGAAATAAGTTTGAGCGTATCAAACAATCCTAGGGGCTATCAGTGTTTTAGATTGAAGATATTGGCCTAAACCTGTGAAACCGCCCAATTCTTCTAATGTAGGCGTAAACTCAAAATCAACAAATAGAAACACATTGTTTGTGTGATCTCAAAACGGGATCAAAGCCTCGATCAAACCTCTGTCAGGACTAAAATCTCATGATATCTGTAAGAAAACCAAGATGTTTGAATATCTCAGTCCATCTAAATTCATGCATATCTTTCCACCAATCCATTAGTAATTGTGGGGTTTTATCTGTGATCATGAACTTTGGGGGATCATTGACCGTTTTGACTACTTCATCCCTTGGCCTTTTATCACAGATCATAGATCTCATGATTACCTAGTTGAGAAAAAAAAATTCTGATTTTTAAAATCAAAATTAATTGTGACATTTTAATAATTCGAAATTATTTATTGTAGTAGTTCAAAAATAAAAATGATTCGGAATGTCTAAAGTTATCATTGATTCAGGTTGGTTTGAAAAGAATGACCAGATAAAGAGACAATTTTGATCGAAAAAGAGAAAGAAAATAAAACAATGTGTACATGTACAATTTAAAAGACATATATACATAAATATTATTAATATTTTTTTTTATTATTATTTATGCATTATTTTAATAAAAGCGAATATAAAATTGAGGATTAGGTTTGTATGTATATATATATGTGAATTTATTTATTTATTTTGAAATATTGGTTGAAAATGGGTAGAAAATAGATATTTATTTCTTTAGTCGATTATCCTAAAGTCGGTCAATATTTTAATACAGTCTTCCACATGATGAAACAAGTAGCACAAAAATGCACATGATGGTCTCACGAAAAGGTACATGTCCTAGTAAGATCAGGCCCCTATGGACAAATCTCGCTAATTTACATGTACATGATGCAAATAAATCGGAATCTAGTTAGGATATCATGTCTGAACGTTTCAGTTCAACTAAGGTTTAACTTGAGGATAAAAAATATCTAGACAGACTGTAAAACGAGCGGACAACTCGAGTCAGGGAATAGCAACGTACCGGTAGCAGCGGTTTCCATTTTTTGCATGGGTGCTCCCCATCCTATACGTATTTAACTGAAAGTCCTTCACCATGGATCGAAGATCCACAGGCTATTATTATTATAGATGACTCAGAATGGTTCGTGAGAGAAGACAGTTATAATCCAATTCAAATATTATCAAAACATTAATTAAAAAAACAATTAGCATATTAAGTTAAATAAATACAATATCCAAAAGCGTAAATATATAAATCAAAGTCATACATAAATCAATATTTAAAGCTCGAATTCTAGTTAGTGATCTCTAGCGGAGTTGCCATCTGTCACGCCCTTTTTTTTCTCAATATTTTTTTATTTTATTTTTTGAAAGAAAAAGATTTTTCCAATTAAAGTGATGTTTTGAAAAGGAATAATTATTATTCAGAGTCGACACTTGGAATTGAGTTTTGGTGTTCCAAGTCACCTTATTTAAATCCCTTATCAAAAGGAAATTTGACTCTATTTTTATTGGTCTGCGAACTAGAAATCCGTGTAAGGAAATCTATTGACCGAGGGGAAGGTGTTAGGCACCCCTCGAGTCCCGTGGCTCTAGCACGGTCGCTTTATTGACTTTGATATGACTAGACTTAATTTTGAATATTATATTATTTAACTTAATAATAAAAATGTTTTTACTTTATTCTCTCATTTATTATAAACCTTTTAAAAATCAACAAATTTATTTTAAATCTATTGAAATTTATTTTATTATTTTCGATTTGTGTCCATTCAAAATTTGAAACACTCATATTTATTTATCTACGATTTATTATTTATTTTATTATTACTATTATTTATTTATTACATTATATATATATATATATATATATATATATATATATATATATATATATATATATAATGTGATTATGTGTAGAATTTATATGGGTGTTTAATATTTACGAATTAGAATTTATGTTGGAAAAAAGATTTTTAGAGTTCAAGTCAATTTGGAATTGTATTATTTTTTTTTAAAAAAAATAGATGTAAAATAGGAGAAAATTTTTATAAAATTTATAATTAATTCTAGCAAAAAAAATTCTAAACAGATTAAGACAATTTCTTTTTAAAAAGGGTTTTTTTCATCTTTTCCTTTTTGCACGTTTTTAGTTACCCTTTTTTATTTTTTATACTTTTTTTAACAACATTCAGTTTCTCTTTTTTTAGATTCTTTTTTATTAGATCTGTTTTTTTTTTATCTTTAATATATAATTTTATTACATTTCTATCTTTTCAAATTTTACAACAAAGTAATTTTTTTTGTTTTTCCATTTTTTTTATAATATTTGTTTTACTTTCTTTTAGAAATTTTACTCTTTTCCTTTACATTAATTATTTTTAACGTTCTACTTCCCTTTTTCTTAATTTGTATTTTTTGACTGTCTGTAATTGTTTTACCTTTAACTCTAATTTAATTTTAATTTTTTTCTTGTGCTTGTTTCAACAAGTTTATTTATTTATTTACTTCCTATTTTATCAAAATAAACAAATTAAAAGGGAACATATTTCACAAAAGCTTTTCTAAATCACTAATCGATTAAATTCTAGTTTATTCACAAGTCTATATAAATTCAACAAAATTTTCTGAAGTGATAACTAGACGGAAAAATATACTAATCTATTCAAGTTTAACAATTCAATATCATGAAGAGGTATAAATTACAAATTGCATCTAAAAAGCATAATAATAACTAATAATAGTAATAACGTAACAATAATAAACATAATACATACAATTTGAAGAATTTCATACTACTGAAATCAAATTTTCATATGAGTAATATAATTTAAATTACGCGAGAATTTATAGTTACCTCGCTGCGAAATTTCATACCACAAAAATAAGCTGTTATCAACGAATTTGGAACCAAGAGCAAAACCTCTAACTCTAACCTAATTCTCAAAAGAATGACTCACTTTTCTTCTCTTTGTTTTTTTTCTCTCTCTGTATTTCAATATGCCTCTGTGTGTTCTCTATCTCTTTGTATATTCTTTTCAACTGAACGTGGGGTTATATAATATTTTTTGGATGAGAATCTTATGCTTATTAAAAGGAACGTAATAGAGTGGGATTAGAATTTAATTTGAAATATTGTTGAGGAAATTATGGTTGAGAAACAATTAAATAATTAACATATTAAATAACAATAATAATAATACAGTAAAACAACCAAAAAGAGGTAAATAGACACGTTCAAGAATTTTTTTTAAAATAAAAGAAAAAGTCATGCAAACCAATAAGTGGGAGAGAAAGAAAACTAAAATAAAACTAAAAACTAAATAGGAAAAGAAAATTTTTAGGAAAATTATTTTTTGGGAGTTTGAGGTTAATTAAGATAAGGGGAAGGTAATTTGAATATTTAGGACTTTTTTTAAATTTATTTTTTCTTCTTTTTCTTAATATATACTACCATTATTTTTTAAACTAATTAAAAGTTGAAGATTCAAAACAAATATCATAAATTGACAATTTTAATTATTAAAATAATTTACAATTTATTTTTATTTATTTTAAATATTACTTTTGTAAAGTTGGTGTTAAATATTTATATTTTGGTAAAAAATTAGGTGTTCACAATTGACATCATACATCTCTGGAAAGTCGCCAGTGCATTACATAACCCAAACGATATCCTTTTGAATTAGAACGTCCCAGAGGGGCAAGTAAAGGTGGTCTTCTGGTAATCCTCTGGCGAATTAGAGATTTGATTTTAACCCGAAAAGCCATCAAGAAAACAATACCAACCTTTTCCTACGAGTCTATAAAATATCTGGTCCATGAAGGGCATAAGAAAATGGTTCTTCTCAGTCCATGCATTCATATTTAGGTAATCCATACAAACATTCCATCCAATCACCGGCCTCATTGGAACAAGCTCATTCCTCTTATTGGGGACTATTGTCATCTCCCCCTTTTTGGGCACACACTGAACAAGGCATGCCCACCTACTATGTGCAATAAGATATATGACTCCGGCATCCAACCACTCAATGATCTCCTTCTTCACTACCTATTAAATAGGTGGATTCAACCATCTCTGGTGCTCAATATTTCGCTTTTGATCAGGCATAAGTTGGATTTTGTGAAAAAAAACTGGGAGCGATCCTAATAATGTGCGCAATAGTCCAACCAATGGCTCATTTGAACCTCTTCAAAACATTCACCAGATACTCTACTGGTTATACAATCAAATCTCATGGGATGATTAATGGCAAGTGTCATCACTACCCAAGAATACCTACCTCACATGAGGTGGTAAAGACTTAAGCTCTAGTTTTGGAGCCTCCTCAATAGATGGTCTCACAGCGGGAGAGTCGCGATGCTTCATATCTTACTCCGATTTCTTTGGTTTGGAGTGACATTTGTTTCGTTCAAGTGTCACAACCAAAGACTCATACTCTTAAATACCATCACTATCAAAATTCATGATCACTGCCGCTAGTGCCTCAAAACCTAGGCACACTTAGATTTGTACCTCATACGTACTCTCAACCATGTGGGATATAGTAGATACTGATTGGATCTCACCACTCTACTTCATTGACCTACAAATGTTGAATGTTGCTTCTTCATTGTTCAACCTAAACTTCAGCTGCCCTTTTTATATATCAACAAAGGCACGACCCGTAGGAAGGAACAAACTCCCAAGAATAATAGGGACCTCAAAGTCAACCTCACAGTCAAGAATCACAAAATCTGTCGGAAATATAAAGAGAAAAGACATACAGACACTATCAAAGTTGTTCCGTATTTGCATAAAGACACCTTCACTTTTAAAGTGTCCAATTACCCCACAAAACTAATTAATTTCTTTGTAAATGAGTCATTTTGACCTATTTTCTCGTCTATAAAGTGGCGCGTGTTGCTCAACTCCCTATGATCTAATTCGACCCGACCCTATTCTTTAAAGAGAAGTCATCTTCTCCATTTCTTTTCTTCTCTGTTTGGCTTGCACCTTCAAGAAATTTTCGTTTATTTTTCTTCATTCGGATTTTATTTTATTCAGCTATGGAGTTAGGTGACAACAAAATTTTGAATGTGGGATTGCTATTAGTTACAACCCTTTTGGTAGCAAAATTCAGACCTAAAGAACTCACACATTTATGCTAACTCAGAAAAAAACCAATGCGTAACACTTTCTTGCACATTGCAAGAAAAGTTAATGCAGATCAAATTGACAACAGTTCCTGCATTAACCATTTTCTTGTTCATCATGTTCCATTGGCCAACTTGTGGCAGACAATCTTTTTCTCAGCGATTATGGCCAGCTGTGATGCTTAGACAGGAACATCCATAGCTTGGAAGTGTTTACTTTGAATTTATTGAACAAGACAATCACATTCTTCGTTGATCCAGAAGTTCCTCGCCAATAGTGGTGTCTTATTTTCTTAGACAAGATGATGAAGTGGTCAAACAAAGAGTATCAACGTTGATTTTGCTATGGAAAAAACTAAGAAATTGAAAAATTAGGGCTAACAATGATTATTTTAGTTTTAAATTTGGGGAAGATGACATAAATTGATAAAATAATTAATAATAAAGAAAAATAATGACACATGGCACCTTTAAACTGGTCCATGGCGGTAAAAATAATGCATGACGCGCCTCATGTGCGTGGTAACAACTCAGACTAGGAAATGGGTCAAAATGGTCCATTTACAAAGAAATTAAATAGTTCTGTGGGGTGATAGGACACTTTAAAAGTTAAGGTGTCTTAATGCAAATACAAGATAACTTTAATGCTGTCTTTATGTCTTTTCTCAAATATAAACTACTCCCAATGGGACTCTTCACTATTTGATTGGCCATCAGTAACCTCATTTCTTTGGGATTTGGGTCACCCAAACCCAATTTCTTGTAAATGGAAAGAGGCATGAGATTTATGCTTGCACCAAGATCACATAGTGCTTTGGAAAAGTTTAATAATCCGATGGTACATGGAATAGTGAAAGCACACGAATCATCCTTTTTCTGCACAAGAGACATTGTAGCTATAGCACTACAATGATGAATTTGGTCATCATCCTCAAAACTTACCGATCTCTTCTTTGTAACCATATACTTCATAAACTTGGCATAACCAGGCACTTGCTCCAAATCTTCTATAAAAAGGACATTGAGAGAAACCTACTTGAACATAGTGATAAAATGCTAGTAATTACCATCCTCAATCTTCTTCACCAATATATAAGGGAATGGTGGAGGTGTTCTAGGAATAGGGACCACTTTCTGGGTTACCTGTGCTTCTTTCGGCGCTTTGTCCACCAATTCACCACTAGTTTAAACCACCTCTTCACTTTTCTCATCTCATCTTCTACCATAGACATCATAGGTGGCTTAATAGTTTGCTTACCTCCTCGAGTAGCGACTGTCATGCAATATAAATAATTTTTAAGATTTTTAATGGTATTGTTAGGAAGGGTGACCGATTGTCGCGGGTTAACAGTAGTGGACAATTGGGCCATTTATAGAAAAAGATGCTTAATCGAGACCGCATGTACATCAACCTTTTTCCTAATATTAGCCAAATCACATCTCAATTCCTTCGCGTGCTTATCATTAGCATCAAACTTTCTCATCATCTATAGAAACATATCATCAACTCGCGCCATACTACCTCCACCATCCCTATGATCAACTTTCCAATTTTGAGGTGGAACATATGGCCAACTTCGATCATTTCTGTTACCATAGTTACCCCGGTTGAAGTTGTTGTTGCAGTTGTAGTTTCCATCACAAACATACTGGCCCTTTCTGTTGTAATTCCCATAGTTTCGACCTTGATTTTCTTGACCTTGACGCCAATTATCCTGATTGGAGCTTGGGCGTTTGGTCGAAAACCCCCTGTCTGATCATTCACTACATAAGTATCCTCTTCTTAATAGTACTTATCCGCTGGCGATGGTGGTTTAGCCAAGTAATTCACCCCATTTACCTTTTCTGCACCTCCAGCGACATGTTTCACTACCAACCTAAGCTCATTTCTCAGTTGACCCATCTCTTCATGAATCTCATCTGCGGCCGGATTGTGTGTATCTTTCACCGCAAAGGTGTTTCTTCCAGTGTCTGATTTACTAGTACTCCAAACCTTATTGTTGCAAGAGATTTTCTCCAACCTCTGTATGATCTCTGCATATGTGCACTCAACATATGAACCACCTACAATAGTGTGGATCACTGCATTATTATTATCATCTTATCCTCATTAGAAATACCCTTTCAATGACTAATTATCAATGCAGTGGTTTGGGACACCACTCACGTAAGAAGTAAATCTATTTCAAGAGCTACTAACCGACTCCCTCAGTAGTGTCACAAAATTGTTCACACTATCTTTATGTTTGAGCTTTTTGGACACCGAGTAGTATCGTGCTAGGAACCAGCAACTCAGTAAACCATATTGCAACCTCTTTCATCAGTGATAGAGGGAAGAGTCTCAACCTGATGACGTTCATATCTAAGTCTAGCCTCCCTACACAACTCTTGCACACGGACCTCAGTTTTGCTATGTGAGCATGGGGATCCTTTTATGGTAGACTTGAAAACAAACCCTTTGCAGTGAACATCTGCATAAAGATACAAGTTACCACGAACGTGTCTCTTTGCGTTAGAGGAGGTAGGAAAAGAGGCCCATCAGAAACAGTGATATTAATGTTGCCCCTATAGATCTCTTGAAGGCATGGGATGGGAGGCTGCATCCTCAAAGCATCATCAACGGGATATTCCGCAACCATTTGATTGTGAGCATCAACCGGTGTTGGGAGTTGGCGATTCATCTTATCACCTAAATTAGTTGGGTTCTACTTATTATTCATTCTTTGAAGTGTACGGTTCAGTTCAGGATCGAATGGAATTATTGGTTCTCCTTGACTTTGTGTACTTGGCATACACTAGAGTTAGACATGAGAGAAACAAAAACAAAAGATAAAGTAACATCAGGAAACAGTTGACTAAATCTCAGTAATGTTACTAAGGTTAATATAAAAAAAAATATTCCTCGGCAGAGGTGCCAACATTTTATACACTCAAATTACACCTCCCTATAGAAGTATAAATGGTCTTACCAAGTAAAGAACCCAACTACTAGGTTGGGGTTGATCCCACGAGGAAAATGATTTAGACTTAACTTCAACGTACGATTACTTCTATTTAGTCAAGTACTTTCTGAAGACAAGTAATTAAAAGAGGGGGGAGTGTGTGAAACAAAAGTCTTTTTTTATCTCTAAGTAAAACAATTAATAGGATTAAATCTTTACTGTTTATCTAGTTGTGAGAGAAACTATGATGTAAATGTTCCTCTTAGATTCATAATGCCATATTCCTAGCTATAACATTTTTTCCCTAGTGTTTTGCATGCAAAGTGATAAGTTAGGTATATCTAAGTCCTTGGTCCGGCACTTAGAGAATTTCACCCTGTACCTTGGTCCGGCTAGATGTGTCTAAGCTACTAACCCTTACCTTTACTTCATATTAAGCATCATATTTGATGTATGACTTAGTTCTTACTTCGCACAAATCGAAACTAGCCTATTCGATAGTATCCCACTAAATTTATGCTGATAATTGTTTTCATATTAACTACCTCCTTGGTCCGACAAGTAGCGATAAGGCGAGTTCTAATGCGTGCACTCGTTTAAAAGACATCCAAGTAAAAGAATTATCAATGCGTGCAATAACCTATTTGAGAATTATTATTAAGCTAGGTTTAATTTATTAATAACGAATGGTTCCCACAACCCTAGCTGTTGATTTAGTTACCCATCCATATAAGAACACAATTCATGGTTGATAAACAATAAATCATGAACTTACTTTGATAAATTCGGAAAAAAAATCCAGAAATTTAACTTGAAACAAGAAGAAATCACTTAAAACCAAATCCAGAAATTTGAATTAATGCCAAAGTTTCAAAAACCTAATCTCCAAAGAAAAACTAAGAATAGTGGTAACTGAATCCACCCCAAAAAACGAGGTTTTACACCCTATTTATAGAAAATATTGTCCTAAATTAAAAGGAATTAAAATAAGAAATGTTGTCCAAAAAACGCGGCTATAATCGACGACCCCCACAGATGGTCCGTCGATGAAATGATTGACCGTCAACTTCTTCCATCAGTACAGACATAACATCTTTTTTTCCTCCTTCAGCTGGAATCTTCCCTGAATCAGTCGACAAACAACGGCACGATCCGCTGATGTGTCTACGGTTCGTAGATGCCTTCTATCGTTCCATACTTACACTTTCTTCAACTTTGGGTACTGGACTATCTATGATATAATCAAAGATTTAATAGGACGGTTCATCGATGACCGTTTATCCTTCTGTATCCCCGCACTTGGTTATATTTCCTCGAGTTTCATTAAATGCTTGAACCTTTAGTCGAGGGTCACCATCTATAGTGCGTTGATGGAACGACGGGTTGTCGACTACCTTCGTGTGTCACCTCTGCACTAAAGCTCTGCTGCCTTCTTTGTTTTTGTTTTGGAATCCTTTCCAGGAAAACAAAGATAAAACAAACATATTAAAACTTCTACAAAAAGGATCTAGATAAACACCAATCTTAAGGAAAAAACATTGAAAGTACCGTAAATCCATGGTACATCAAGCATCAGTAAAGCTTCAATAAGTACATTTTGATTTGTATGGACCACATAGGCCTGCTTCTCTTCACGAAAGTAAATATATTATAGAATTTGTTGATGATATGACACAAGTGTGTTGGATTTATATTCCCATGTTCAAATTTGAAGTACGTGAAGAAACCTGGAAATTCAAGCTTTAGTAAAAAATCGAAGTGGTTGCAGGATTCAAATGATTAGATTAAGTAATATAACTGTGTACACATCCATTTGACTTAAAAAGTTTTGTAAAAATGCATGAATTGAGTGTTGACTCATTGTTCGATATACTATTCAATAAATTTGTATCAATTAAAGGAAGAACAGATCGATAATGGAGATGTCGAGATGCTTGGTATGTGATAAGGGCCTACCAAAAAAGTTATGGATAGAAGAACTTAAGACTGTTGTTTTTTTTTCATGCTAAATTGGTTGTCTACAAAAGTCTTGAAGGAATAGACACCTTTTTGAGTTATCCAAAAGGCTAAGAGGGAAAAATTATATAAGAAAGTTGAACATAGAATATTTAGTGGTTATAGTACAATGGGTAAGCAACTCCGTATGCCATTCGAATATTAGCAGTTTTTGTCCTAGGTCAAGCTCCTACATCTCATCTGCAAAGCTTATAGAATTTTTCAGCCTCATACAGAAAAGTATTGGTAAGTAGAGATGTATTTTTTATGGAGAATAAGAAATGGAATTGGAAGAAGTTAACAGAATAAGGTCACAAGAAATCTAATAGATTTAGATGAGAACATTGATGAACAATATGTGAGAGGAACAAGGTCGCACTTTGACATATACTCGAGAAGTAATGTGGACATTTTGGAGCCTTCTAGATTTTAAGAAGTCGTTTTCTATCTCAAGGTTAAAGATGTAACAGAAGAGGAGACTGCTATTATTGAGAAGAATTTGACCTGGCATCTTCTGGAAAAACCATAACATAGGAAGATCATTGGTGTGAAGTGGGTTATTGCAAGAAAATTAGTGTTGATGGATCTTTTAACAAGCTCAAAGCAAGACTTGCTGTGAAAAGTTACACACAAATTTTTGGAGTTGATTATTCAGAAACCTTTTGTCTAGTTTCTAGGATTGATACTATAAGGTTGTCACTACCTATTGCTGCTAAAAAAGGTTGTAAAGACTTTCAATCAGATATCAAGTCCATTTTATAAATATTGTTTTCTGCATAAGAAAATTTATGTGGAGCAGCCTTAAGGTTTTTCTGTAAAGGGACAAAGTGTATCGATTCAAGAAAGCCCTTTATGGTGTTAAAACAAGCTCCAACGGCTTGGTACAGTCAAATTGATAAACAGTTGCAAGGATTAGGTTTTAAGAAAAGACTAACTGAATAAACTCTCTTTATTTAAAAAAAAGAGATTTTCATATTATGGTTATATCACTTTATGTTGATGATATTCTTGTAATAGGCAACAACCTTGAAATGAAAGATGAATTCAAGTAAGAGATAAAGAAAGTGTTCGAAATGACAGACTAGGTTAAAAAGCCTTACTTTCTTTGATTGCTGATTCATCAAACCCAAAATAAAATGTTCATCTGAACAAAGAATTATGAAAGGGAAATATTGAAGAAATTAAAAACGGATAATATCTAACATATGAAAACTCTAATGAATCAACAAGAAAAGTTGATCAAAGACGATGGCAGTGATGAGGTTAATGAGGAATGTTATAGAAGTATGGTTTGGTGTCTCATGTATCTCATTACCACGAGACCTGATTTTCTGCAAGAACCAAGCATCTCATCTATATTTTTGAATTGTGCAAGTGCAATTCACATGAAAACAGCTAAAAGAGTCATAAGGTATGTCAAGAAAACATTGGAATATGGTGTTAGGTTCGGGAAAGTCAGAACTTCAACTTGAAAAGGTATTCTCATAGTGATTGGGATGGATCAGATCATGACATCATAAGCACTTCAAGTGATTTTTTTCTTCTTGGCTCGGGATGTTTTTCATGTTTCTAAAAGAAGCAAAGGATCGTAGCACAATCAATAGATGTTTTAAACAATGGTGTTAGGTTCAAGAAATGTAAAAACTTAAAATTTCAAGGGTAAAATGATAGTGATTGAGTTGGGTCAAATGATGACATGAAAAGCACTTTGGGTCATTATTTTAACCTTTGTTTGGGATGATCTTCATGGTTCTTGAAAAGAAGCAAGGTATTACGGAGCAGACAACTACAAAACCTAAATTTAATGTCGTAATATTAGTTGTTAATCAAGATCTTTGACTACGAAAGATTATGTTAGATATTGATTTTGAGAAAAAAAAATGCACAAATGTGTTTGTGGATGATCATACAGCAATTAGAAATTTCTCATAATCTAATTTTTCAAGGAAAAAAACATTTGAGTATCAAATTGTACTATCTCAAGGAGATGCAAACCGGTAGAGAGGTGAATTTTTTTTGTTCTAATTCAGAAGATATAAATACTGATGTTCACTAAGTCATTTCATGTTAATAAGATTGAATTCTTTAGAATGAATCTTGGTGTGACTCCCCGAGCCTACACCCTCGACATGGACAATACTTGAGAACAATCGTGGTCCACAAGCGAACCCTTGGTCTAGCTGACTACTTAGGAGAAGACTTACTTAAAAAAAATGAGGACTCCAAGTACCAATAATTCACTCAAAGAATCTAAAAAATAACCCAACTTTGTAAATGTATGAAATACATAATCAAAGAAATGATTGAAGTCTCAAAACATCAGCAACTGAAATAGGGAGAGTCTCCAAAACTTCTAACTATATAGGAAGCCTCTAAATACTGCGAAAGCTATCGGGATAGGATCCTCGACAACTGAAAAAACATTAATAATAGTGTTGAGTTTGTTCTCCCTTACATCAATCATGTATTTTCATTTATGAATTCTTCGATGAGATTTTTTATATTGTGATTCTTGCGAAGTTCTTGAATTTTGCCGCATTCCTAACAATGGAGGTTTAGAGTTTTGAGGTGAGGATTTTGCGCATGAGTGATGATTATTGATATATTTTTTGTGGGATTTCATTGAATTTGTATTTGGTTAATGAATAAAAGTGTGTTTGGAGGAAATTATTCAATTCTAGATGAGTTACGACATAAAATTTGACAAGAAAAATTGTCGGATTGCTGGGTATAGGGGTGGAGAGTCACGCCATCCATAGCGCCCAAACTGGGCTTGTAGTTTGGGGCCTGGCGCACCGCGCCAACAGTTTTACCCAAACACTTCTCGGTAATTTTGAGGATGGGTCCTATGCCAATCAGTGGGAAATGGTGGCCAAGTCCTTACTCTTCCGTCCTTTTTGTATGTGTTTTTTAAAATCATGTGTACTTTTTCTTCTTGACATGAACTCTTAAAGTCTTCTTTAATTATTGAGATATCTTATATTATAATCACATGCCTTAATTCACATTTCTAATTAAAGTAAAGTAAAGAGGAAAATGAAGAGGTCCATTTGAGTCACATTGAGAATTATTTAAATTGATTATAGTTTTGAACAAAATCTTGAGTAAATAAGTATAAGAATTAGAATAGTTTTCTTCGAAGTTTCAAAATGAGTATAAGGAAGCTATGTTTTCCCAAATTGTATTACCTTGATATTTAAAAGAGAAAATATATGAGCTACATTTCAAAGAATTTTTAGAGTGTTACCTCTTTTAAGATAATCGTTTGAATAATTATCTCAAATTGAGAAAGAGTTATGTTTAAAACATTTGAGCATGAGTCATATATTAATGGGAGTAGTATTAAGCACCAATATAGGGATGAGTTAAAACAACTCAAAATCTTCATAAACCATGTATGTCAACATGACTAAAGTATCATACTTTTCAAATGATTCCTTATTGCTTTTAAGAGTAGCTTAGTGAATGGATCCCCTTAGTTGAAGTATTCTATACCACAACAAAGTATAGGACAATTCTAGTAGCGTGGGCAAGACGTTGTATCATAACACAACTCATAACGATTGTTACCTCCTAGAGAATCTCTTAAGTAAGAGTAAAAAGTGTGTTATTGTATTTTTTATATATTTGAGTTGATATTGATTGTATTAAAAGATTTAAATATTGGATTTCCTACTATTTCTTTCATATTGAAGTTGATTTTGAGGTGTGTCACACCCCGAGATATCCCCGAGACACGGACACGGGACCTAGGACAACAAGTGATTTCAAGCTAACGCTGTTGGCATGATCATGAGCATACTAAAGATAATAAACTTATGCAGAAGTTGAATCATAATTAAAATGTGAAGTAGGGAATACCCATATACTATGACTCAAATATTTGAAAACTAATGAGGTTAATACTATGAAATTATTAACTCAATACTGAGCTAAAACATACTATGTCTGAAAATAGTTTCTAAGTTACTAGAAATGATCGGATAAGCCTCAACTAAGTCTAGCAAAAACTGAAACTAAACACAAAATGTTCTGGTGGACCCTTATACTTTTATTGATTTGTATTCTGGACCCTTATACATACTTTTTTACAAGCTGGACCTTTAAATTCAATAAAACACAATTTAACAAACCACTCTTACCATTGACCAAGCTTATGTGACTTTAATAAGGCTGAGTTTGCGAAAATCTATGATTTCACGCACTTTAACGCAAGTGAATAATATATTTCAGTTTATAAAATTCGTGTAAAAGAATTAAAAAATTAATAAATAAAATATATTGAAAGAGCCTCCATCTTATTCACCTACTTCTTTGCAGCCATCTCCTTGCCCGACTAATGTACCGTGGTTTTACGATACTTTCAATATTTTTTCCTTAAGATTAGTGTGAGTCTAGAGCATTTTTGTTGTAATTTTAATATGTTTTATCTTTGTTTTGCAGAAGAGGTTTCCAAAACAAAAACATAGAAAACTGTGGAGATTTAATGTAGAGTTGACCCGCAAAGGCCATTGATGGATCGCCGTCGTATCGACGGATCATAGATGGTGACCGTCGATTAAAGGTTCAGGCATCTGGAAACAACTCGGAAAATTTAGACCAAGTGTGGGGCTACAGAAAGATAAACGGTATGTCGATAGATCAACAGACTATCCTATTGAATTGTCGATCAAATCAGAGAAAGTCCCACTACCCGATGTTAAAGAAAAGCTAAGTAAGGAACGACAAGAAGAATCGATGGTCCGTGTTATTGGTCCGTCGATTGGATCAGAGAAGATGCAAGTTGAAAGGTGAAAAATATGCTAAGTCTTGACTTACGGAGGCAGTAGACGTATCCGTCGTTTGATCGACCGACCTTCTAGGGGTTCATCAATTAAGGCCGCGTTTTTTGGACAACTTTCTTTATTAGAATTCCTTTTAATTCAGGGCATGTTTTTATAAATAGGGTGTTAAACCTCTTTTTAGGGTTCATATTTTATTACTACTTGCTTGGTTTTGTTCTTGGAGATTTGTTTTTGCAACTTTTGCATTAATTAAAATTTCCGGATTTGGTTTTCCAGTTAATTTTGTGGCTTCAAGTTGAATTTCTTGATTTTCTTTGAATTTTTCAAAGTATGTTCATGATTTATTCTTTATCAACCATGAATTGTATTCTCCTATGCATGGGTAACTCAATCCACAACTAGGGTTGTGGGAACCATGGGTGATTAACGAAGGAAACGTAGATTAATAACAATTCTCAAATAGGTTATTGTATGCATTGATAATTTTTTTGCTTAGAAATCATTTTAACGTGTGCACGTGTTAGAACTCGCCTTATTGCTACTTGACGAACCAAGGAGGTAGTGAATAGGAAAATAATTATCAACATAGATTTAGTGAGATACTATCTAATAGGCAAGATTCAATTAGTGTGAAGTAACAATAAAGTCATACATCGAATACGATTCTTAATATGAAGTTAAGGTAAGGGTTAGTAACTTAAACACATGTAGCCGGACCAAGGTACAGGCTGAAATTCTCTAAATGCTGGACCAAGGATTTAGAGATACCTAACTTACCACTTTGCATACAAAACACTAGGGAAGAATTTTTATAGCTACGTTTACGACATTATGAACCTATGGGGAACACTTACACCCTAATTTCTCTTACAACTTGATAAACACCAAATATTTACTCCTGTTACTTGTTTGATTTAGCAATATTAAAAGACTTTTTGTTTCACAAACCCCCCCCCCCTTAATTACTCATTTTCGGAAAGGACTTGACTAAATTGAAGTAATCGTACACTGAAGTTAAGTCTAAACCATTTTCCTCTTATGATTGACCCTTACCTAATAGTTGGGCTCTTTACTTGATACAACCACTTATATTTCATTAGGGTAGTGTAATTTGATGTTACCAAATTTTGACGCCGCTGCCGGGAAAATTAAAATTTTAGATTAACTTTAATAATTTCTTAATTTTACTTTTTTCACTTGTTTTTGTTTCTTTGAAATCTAGTTCAAGTGTATGCCAATTACACGAAGCCGAGAAAAACCAATACTTCCATTCGATTCAGAAATGAATCGTTTACTTAGAAGAATGAATAATCCACAAAACCTAACTAATCAAGGTGATGGGATCAATCACCAGCCCCCACCACCGGTTGATGCTCATAATCAAGTGGTTGCGGAAAATTTAGCTGATGAGGCTTTAAGGATCAAGCCTCCTATCCCACGCCTTCAAGAGTTCTATAGGGGAAACATTAACATCACTAATTCTGATGGGCGTTTTGTCCTACCTCCTCTACCGCAGGGTCACACATTCGTGGTAACTAGTAGCTTCATGCAGATTCTAACCGCAAGTGGTTTGTTTTTAGGGCTACCATTTGAGAATCTACATGCTCACATCACCAAACTGAGTTCGGTGTGCAAGAATTATGTAGGGAGGCCGACTTGGATATGAATGTCATCGGTTTGAGAATGTTCCCTCTTTCATTGACGGGATAGGATGCAATATGATTTACTCAGCTGCCCTATAATTCTATCTATACCTAGGATCAATTGCAGGATGTGTTCCTAGCATGATACTACCCGGTTTCCAAAAAACTCAACCACAAAGATAGAGTGAACAAGTTTGTGGCACTACATGGGGAGTCAGTGAGTATCTCTTGGGACAAATTTATTACTTACGTGAAAGGTGTCCCAAACAACTGTATTGATAATGAGTCATTGAAAGAGTACTTCTATCTGGGCAAGATGATAATAATAAGGCGGTGCTTAATACTATTGCGGTGGTTCTTATGGTGAGTGTACATATGCAGAGATCCAAGATAATTTGGAGAAAATGTCTCTCAAAAATATAGCTTGGAGTACTAGGAATATGGACACTGGGAGAAACACCTTTGCAGTGCAAGATACATATAATTTGGCCGCAGATGAGATTCCTGAAGATATGGCTCAAATGAGAACTAAGCTTGGGTTGGTATTGAACCATATCACTGGAGGTGTAGAGAAGGTAAATATGGTGAACTACTTGACTAAGACACCGCCTCCTGTGGATGACTACTATTATGAAGAGGATTCCTATGCAGTGAATGATGAGACGGGGGGTTTCCGACCGATCGCCCAAGGCTCCAACCAGGAGAACTAGCGCCAAGGTCAAGGAAATGAAGGACGGAACTATGGGAATTAAAACAGAGAGGGTCATTATTTTTAACATAGAAACTACAACCGCGACAAAAACTTCAACTATGATAACTCTGGTAACAGAAATTATCGAAGTGGGCCCTATATTTTTCCTCAAAATCGGAAATTTTATCCTAGGGATGGTGGAGGTAGTATGGCTTGAGTTAAAGATATGTTGTAGGAGATTATGAGGAGGTTTGATGTTAGTGATGAGCATGCCAAGGAATTGAGAGGGATTTGTCTAATGTTGGTCAAAAGGTTGATGCACATGCGGTCTCGATTAAGCACCTTGAGTTACAAATGTCCCAACTATCCATTATTGTGACCCCACAACAACCGAGCACTCTTCCTAGAAATACCATTCAAAATCCTAAAAATAATGGACATTTTATGGCAATCACTACTCGAGGAGGTAAGCAAACCATTGATCAACCTATGCCATCTCAGGTAAAACATGATATGAGAAAAGATTAAGAGGTAGTGGAAAATAGTTGCGAATTGGTCAACAAAGCGGTGAAAGAAGCAGAGGTACCTCTAAAAGTGATCCTCATTCCTATACCACCACCACCATTCCCTCAGAGAATTGTGAAAAGGTCCGAGGATGGTAAATTTCAGCATTTTATCACTATATTGAAATAGCTTTTCCATCAATGTCCCTTTGATAGAAGCTTTGGAGAAAATGCCTAGGTATGCCAAGTTCATGAAGGATATGGTAACAAAGAAGAGATCGGTATGTTTTGAGGATGATGACCAAATGCAGCATTATAGTGCTATTGCTACAAGGTCTCTTGTGCAGAAGAAAGAAGATCCGGGAGCATTAAATATTCCATGTATCATTGGTTTGTTGAAATTTTTTAAAGCACTATATGATCTTGGTGCAAGCATAAATCTTATGCCTCTCTCCATTTATAAGTAATTGGGTTTGGGTGACCCAAAGCCCACTGCAATGCTGTTACTGATGGGCCGATTTAACGGTGAAGAGGCCTATTGGGATACTCCATGATATGCTCGTGAATGTGGAGTCGTTTATATTTCTGGCCAATTTTGTGATTCTTCACTGTGAGATTGATTTTGAGGTGCCCATTATTAATGGGAGGTCGCTCCTTGCTACTGGTCGTGCCATGTTGATATGGAAAAAGAATAGATGAAGTTTTGGTTAAACAATGAAGAAGCACCTTTCAACATTTGTAGGTTCATGAAGTAGAGTGTTGAGCTCCAAACGGTACCTACTATATTCTATAGGGTTGAGAGTACGTCTGAGGTACAAACCGAAGAGCACCTTGGTGTTGAGGCACTAGCTGCCGTGATCATGAATTTTGAGAGTGATGGTATTGAAGAGTATGCGTCTTTGGTTGCTACACTTGAATGAGGTGAGTTTCAGTCAAAACCAAGGAAATTGGAGTTAGATATGAAGCACCGCGAGTCTCCACCCGTGAGACTATCTATTGAGGAGGCACATAAACTAGAACTTAAGGCTTTATCGCCTCATATAAGGTATGTATTCTTGCGGAGAGATGACACTTTGCCAGTAATCATTGCATCAGATTTGTTGTGCAACAAGTAGTGTATCTGGTAGAAGTGTTAAAGATGTTCAATTGAGCCATTGTTAGGACCATTGTGGATATTATTAGAATCCCACCAGGCATATTTTCACAAAAAATCCAACTCATTCTCGATCACAAGACAACTATTGATAACTAGAGACGTTTGAATCCACCTATGGAAGAGGTAGTGAAGAAGGAAATCATTAAGTGGTTAGTGCCAGAGTCATATATCCTATTATAGATAGTAGTTGGGTATGCTCTGTTCAGTGTTTGCCCAAAAAGGGGTGAATGACAGTATTGAACAATGAGAGGAATGAGCTTGTTCCAATGAGGCCGGTGATCGGATGAAGAGTTTGTATGGATTACTGGAAGCTGAATGCATGGACTTAGAAGGACAATTTCCCGATGACCTTCATGGATTAGATGCTAGATAGACTCGCAGGAAAAGGATAATATTGTTTTCTTAATGGTTATTTGGGTTACAATCAAATTTCTATTGCCCCGGATGATCATGATAAGGCCACCTTTACTTGCCCGTATGGGACGTTCGCATTGAAGGGGATGCCGTTTGGGTTATGTTATACACCAGCCACTTTCCAGAGATGTATGATGTCGATACTCTGCGATATAGTGGAGAATACCATTGAGGTGTTTATGGATGAATTTTCAGTTGTTGGCGACTCCTTTGATCAGTGTTTGAGTCACTTGGCCGATGTTCTCAAAAGATGTGAAGATTGCAATCTTATGCTAAATTGGGAAAAATGTCACTTTATGGTGAAAAACTGTATAGTATTGGGCCATCCCATCTCAGAGAAGGGGATAGAGGTTGATCGAGCAAAAATTGAGGTTATAGAGAGTTTTTCTCCACCCATCTCTGTAAAAGGTATGAGAAGTCTTCTAGGACATGCGGGCTTCTACTAGAGGTTTGTTAAAGATTTCTCAAAAATTGCACATCCTCTATGCAAATTACTTGAAAAAGAATGTGAATTTTATTTTGATGAATCTTGTCTGAAGGCATTTGTAGAGTTTAAAGAGAAGTTGATGTTTGCGCCCGTAATTATTTCGTTAGATTGGAGTATTCTATTAGGCGATATGTGATGCTAGTGGGGCTGTTCTTGGTGTGGAATTGGGACAAAGAGGGAATAAAATCCTTCATCCCATCTATTATGTAAGTAAGGCCCTTAATGAAGCACAAAAGAATTACAGTGAATGAACAAGATCTCCTTAGTGTGGTATTTGTGAGAACCATGGGTAAATAATGAGGTAAAATCTAACTATAATAGCAATTCTAGAATAGTGTCTTGCATTTATTGATAATTCTTTCGTTTAGAAGTCTTTCTAACGGAAGGCCAACGTTAGAACTCGCCTTAATGCTACTTACCGGACAAAGTAGGTTGATAATAAGAAAAGAATTATCAACATAGATTCAGTGTACAATATCTAATAGGCTAGTGTCGGTTGGTACGAGGTAATAACTTTGTCAAATATCGAATAAAATGATTAATATGTGGTAAAGGTAAAGGTTAGTATAGATACACACGTAGCCGGACCAAGGTGAGGAGGAAAATTTTGTAGATGCCGGACCAAGTATTTAGAGATACATAACTTAGCACTTTACATGCAAGATATTAGGAAAGAATTATTATAGTTAGAATTATAAAGTTAGAAACTTGTGGGGAACACTCAAGCCCTAGTTACTTTAATTAATTAATTAAGCTCCGAGATTTGAATCTTTTAGTTGTTTACTTTAATTTAGTTAATTATTTTCATTTATTTAGAAATAAAAACCCCATTATTGTCTTTTGTTTTCTGAGAGAATAGTTGACTAAATAATAGTAATAATAGAATAAAGTTAAGTCTGAACTATTTTCCTTGTGGGATCGATCCCAACCTCATTAGTTGGGTTCTTTACTTGATACGACCACTTTTACTTCTTATTTGAGAAGTAAGTTTGAGTGTATCAAATTTTGGCACCGCTGCCGGGAAAAGTAGCTTTTCGATTAACTTAATCTTTTTACTAAAGTTTAGTCAATGTATTCTTAATTTTACTTTTCTAATATTTTTGATTCTTGTAGAACTAACTTCCTTGCATGTCAATACACGTAGAGTACGACATTTCAATTGATCGACGGGCTATTTTTCATGTCCATCATTTCTAACTAAAACTTCGATGTATGAGAAATTTATAATTATTCTAAGTATCAGATTACGGATTGGACTACGATCTGTTATTAAATCGACGGACTGTTCTGCACTTCCATTGTTTCTAACAGTGAGGTCTGTGTAATGAATACTATTACAATTATTCCTAAGTGTCCACCGATGGACCGTCAATTCATCCACGGCCCATTAATGGTGCCTGTCTACTAGTTATGCAATTCTGCAACATCCGGTGCTTTGTGGTTGAAGGTTATGTTTTGATTGTTTTGCTTGTGTAGGTTGATAGCAATGAGACTATCAAATTGTTTTTCAGGAACCGATGGCCCCCATACTAAACATCGTCTATTTTAGGGGTCGATCCAACTCTGTGGCACCATCCTGTCGACTGATCGGCAGTTCTGATGATGAGCGAGATCCAGAATACGTGCCCCTAGGAACCCTGCTAGAGCTACTCGGGGGACCCCTAGAAGGTGGCATCTGGTGTAGTCACTACATCCCAGTCTGATGAGGATCGCATACTGACCAGCACACCCACTTGGTCTGCCTCGGGTTTTGAGACAGGCTACCGGTTCAGAGTTGTCCCATTCAATAGGGTCGAATGAGGCCACTGCGTTCTGTTGCAAGATATTTGTTGTATTTCCTAGACAAGGACATAAGACATGGTTCAATGATCCCACTTTGAGCCTCAGGACAAGATGCAGAATCAATCTTTTTGGATATTATAATCCGCCGGTGTACACCCATCATCAAGCTATTTACCTGCAAAGATCAGTCATTGTTTGTCCGGTAAAAATACCTCGATAGAGACCACAGAAATTCATTTATTGAGATCCATTATCATTAGTTCCATTTAAACACCATTTCAGTTCCACGGATAAAAATACAAGATGAAATAAAACCCAAAAAAGATCTAATTTAGTACAGATTATTACCTTTCTTATCTTGAATTTAGGCTTTGGCATTGTCAATGGTATTGATGGATTCAACCTCAAGGGATATGGTCTTCCCAGTTAGGGGTATTCACGAAAATCTGCATCTTGGAAGCGCAAAATTTTAATTTAAGGAATAAATATAAATTTTATCAAAATTATTTTTGTTTATACATTTTTAAAATAGTTAATAACAATAAATATGACATGTAAGGGAGAGTGAAGTACACATGACGGGAGGGGTGTAAAAATCTTATTTGGATTCAATTTAGGGGTCCAAACGAAAAAGAGGTAAGTAAAAGGATCCAGAATACAAACCGATACAAGTATAAGGGTCCACCAGACTATTTCGCCAAAACTAAATGATTAAAACTTCTAAATTTTAGACTCATGAATATTGTCCATGGAGATTGAGGACTCACCATAATCCTGCTGAACTGGAGATGGGGAATCAGTCTAAGTGTAATCTGGATGCTGAGAAACTGAACCTACATCACAAGAGGATGTAGTGCATGTATGTGTACAAAAACCAAGTATAATATTCAGAATATGTTATACTGAATTCTGAGCTAACTGGATGTAATGACCAAATTTATAACATGCTGAAATTGAAAACTAACTTAACTATGAATATGGTCAATGCAATAGAGTTTGGCTGAACTTCGGGAGCTACTACTAACCGATAATAAAACCACATTAGATAAATGTGGAGTCTAATGTATATGCCCCATTGAGAGGAACCAATATACCCTACCAGTGGTATAAAGGCATGCTGGCGTGATCACTAAACTGAAGCCCACAGAAGGGAATTACGACCTACTTTGCTAGTATTTCTGGTACTACTGGGTACGCTAAACCCTAGTCCAACTTAGTATTATGCTACTCACAATGGATTTAGTGATTAACATCTTATTACTGAATTTTTTAAAATATTGGATTTCTATAAACTGTATATGAAAATTGAGAATGAAACAATTAATATGATAATGATGCACTTATAATTGAGGCATGTATATTTGAAGTAACGGAAATATCTAACCTAGCATTTGTAATTCAAGAACTAAAGAAATACGTAGCTAGGGTTCTGAAATTCATTCAACAGACTGAGTAATAACATGGTAATCTAGTTTGGAATATATAACTAACCAATTCATGGTAATCTATTAAAGTTTTAGAAACCCTAAATCTAATCATGATAACTGAATCAAGAACCTGACTGAAAAATAGGGATCTAATAGGTGAAATGAACCCACTATTGAAATTCCACATTCGTGGGGATGAATTCCATGGATAAATCTTTAGATTTTGGGGCTAGAACTAATGGAACCTTGTTGGTTTCTTGAACTAGGGTTCTTGACCCTTTTTCACTTCTCTTGCTTCAAATTTTTTGTGTGTAAATTAATGATTTTACTTAGGTAAGTTCTAGTTATGTTTCTAGGCTTAAACTATCAAAAACCTCTTAATTTAGGGTCAAAATTATGTAGCTTAGGGTCCAAAAAAGTAGAAAAATACCAAAAGACCCCTGACTTATCAGATGTCAGAGTGACAGACAGACGTGGTCCATAGACCGTGGTCCTAACTACAGTCTGTAGGTCGTGACTGTCGTGTGTGGACCTAGATCAACGGACTGTGGTTCTACCTATGGTCCATAGGTCCTGACCGTCGTTTGGTTATGATAATTGTTCTGTGGACCAAGATAGATAGACCTGGTCCATGGACCATGGTCTAATCTAAGGTACATCCTGTTCCTTCGTTGTTACATTCAAAGAATCGGTGCGGAGGACCAAGGTCGATGGACCTAGTATATGGACCGTAGTCCAATCAATGGTACATCTTGATCCTTCATCGTTTGATTAAGACAATGGGTTCTAAGCACCAAGGTCTACTAACCAGGTTCTTAATGGTACACTCTGCATGTCCATCCGTTTGCGGATGAAATGTTGTACTAAGGTTAACCTTAGTACCAAGACCCTTTTGAATGACTTCCACAAATTAGAGGTAAGTTAAGTACCTCTATCTAAGATGATAGACAAAAAAACCCTATGCAACCTCAAAATTTCATTAATGTAAAGTTGTCATATTCCTTCGCCGATGTTTTAGTCTTGACTGCCGAAAAGTGAGAAGACTTGGTCATTCTTTCAACTATTACCCAAATGGAGTCATATTTTCTGCGAGTTCAAGGTAACCCTATGATTAAATCCATATTGATCACTTCCCACTTCAAATTAGGAATGTCGATCTGTTTAGTCATACCCCCTGGTTTCTGATGTTCTACCTTGACTTGCTGGAAATTGTGGCACTTACTCACGAATATGCTATATCCCTCTTCATACCATTCCACCTATAGACTTCCCGCAGATCAAGGTTCATCTTAGAAGCACTTGGATGAATAGAACATCTTGAGTTATGTGCTTCTGTAAGAATATGTTGTCTCAACTCACTTACCTCAAGACCACAGAATCTACCCTTGTAGCGAAGTAAACCTTCTCCCCCTTGGGAGAAAACCTCCACTCTCTGATTGTCACCACCCGTATTCTTGAATCCGGATCACAACCGGCGTCGTTGACCTCTCAGAGGTCGCAGACAAGCCTCTTCTTACATTCATCACATTAATCTAGTTAAATTTGTAGAAAATTTAAAACATTTTAAACGTATGAAGTATACATATACTTCATATAATTATTAACTAGTTACATCATATACTAAGATCGAAGTAAAGAACAACCATCTATTATAAAGAATTAATTTAAAATAGAAGATAAATATATTATAAATGAGTTTGCCAAACACGGTTGTATTATAAAGCATCGAAATGAAAGTATGAAAGGAACGCTAGGGACACATAAACTAGCTATGTCTATTACTAGTCTAGACTTAAATTATAGCATCCTCGAAATCAAGAGGACCTACCAATTGGTCTGAAAAACGCTGATTTCCAAACCGCTGCAATGAATCTTCAATCTTCTCCCTGACTTGCACCTATAAAAAAATAGTAAATTGTATAGGTTTAGCACACCATTTGTAATAACTATGGGTGTCTGCTCACATACACATAGGGCTATGAATTATCAAGGAAAGCTCTTCCTAAACAACATGCCATTTCTTGAAAGTGACTTCACTAGACTTCCCTAATTTGTTGTTTGTTATTTGTAGTACGAATAAGACGTATTTTAATACATTCATAGCACACAAATCATTTTCTATGTGATTACAAGACATTAGAATCATAAACATAATATTAGAGCCACTGGGGCAAGAATTTGAAAATTTAACAACTCCCAACCCAAGAGATCCCATTCCTAGACATAGTTTTATTTTCAGTCTTTTTCTTCCTCTTGTTGTGTAGTTCAATCATTCCTTAAGTCCAATTTGTTTTACTTAAAAATCCAATATTTCATTGTAGTCCCATACCCACAATGAATCAAGTAAGTAATCCAAGGACTGAGGAAAGATTTCACTACCTTACAATGAGTCATTCGTTACACTATGTAGTTATTAAGATTACATACGCCAATTTCTATTGGCTATGCCATCTGTTTCATAACTTTAATGTCAGGGAAATTTTAAGGTCTTCAGTTGTCATTCTGTTTCTACTTCCCTTTATTGGCATCATATAAGAAGCCATTATAAGCCAATCTTTATTGGCCTTTCCCATTTTTTGCTGAAACTTCATAAATATTTATATTGGCAATTGACATTCTTAATCTCTTATTCGTAGCCTACTTTGAACATACGTTCCATTATCATTCTTTCTTGCTTTCATAGAGACATCTTGAGAAGTAAGATAATGGGAGCTAACATGAAATTCAGTGTCTTCCCCACATCAAAAAGAGGTAATTCACCAATTAAAATAAATATAGATCATGTGAGATACTTATGAAATCCAATGTCTGTCCCACACCGAAAAGGGGTTATTCCCGGCTAAGGCGAATCCATCTCAAGTGTTAACTCCATACCGAAAAGGAGTGGCTCACGGCTATAGTGAACCAAGAACAGGTTTTGATAAATAACCGACATAGATCATGTGAGCTAAACATGAAATCCAGTATCTATCCCACACCCAAAAGAGGTGATATCAGTGGCTAAGGTGAGATCGAAACATACCTAGCGCTCTTAGGTGGAAACCACAGGCTAGTTCTTATGTTAGCTAGACATAGTTCAAAGAATAGGGACGTAAGGAGACTTCTAATCAAACTCGGTGGTAGCCTCGTCTAATGACACTTACACGTGCAAGGACATGCTCATAACTAGTGTATCGGTGCTTTGCTCACTTTCATTATCTTCTTATCTTTTAGAGTTGACTCAAACATTATGGAAGCTTGCTTCTTGATTGAGATTTACTTACTCTATTGATGACTTGTCATCCTTTTCTTTAAATTGATGAAATGTGAATTGTCGTAACATAACATCATTGATGTTAATGAGACTAGTCTCACATATTCTAAAAACTTCATTTGTGTGTATTTTTAACGTAGTAGCTTAGGTGTAAGTGAGGCTTGTCTCACTTCCATAAACACCTAATTTTGGTCATTTCTTTAACTTAGAGCTCATTAGATATGTTACTTTTCACATTACATAGTTACATACTTTAGTGTAGTAGCTTCATATCATCGATTATAGACGATGAGCACTTCAATGAATGAGTTACATATGTTAATGGTTCATTCTTTTAGAGCATGTTGGGAGTTGTCCCAATGAATGGCACTCCCTTGAATATGGATTCATTGAATTACTTTAGACATACTGGTGATGTCATTTCCTAATTTTGGCTACATATGATTGGCATATGATTTAGTATTGGCTAAACAATTTTGGAAAGGATTACATACTCATTTTTGTTGGCGTAGCCCCATTTAAAGTATGTGAATATTTAAATTTATTACGTATGAACCGTTAGCAAATACTTTAATCATTTAACATAAATTTATAGCCATTTTCATGCATCCTTTTTAGGACAATGTAATGTTAGTCAATTTATTAGTATAAGATAAGCAATACACTCAAGATGTGAATTCATGAAAGTCCTTTTAGCCAATCTTAGTTCATGACATTAGGGATAACATTTTTAAACATATTGGACAACATCATATAAAAATTTGATGAATATAACATCTTCATAATTTCACAATAACAGCAAGTCAAAATTCGTAAAAACACATCAACACTTAAGTATTTACAGACGTAACTAGCATATCCTCGATTCCTAATTCACATTGTAAACATTTAACTTCATAGGATTACAATTTCATAGGTTAATTGTACATTCATAATTGAAGATCCCTAGACATTTAGATCAGCCAGCACCACATACAAACAACATGATCTCTAACCTGTTCAACATTGAAATCGTACAAGGATACTAGGGAAAGGATGGTCAACGAGAACTACGGGATTAACCCTAGTTTTGAAGATCTCATGAATCCTCCGATGGAAAGTACTCTTGGAGAAAGAATTCGAGGATATAAAACAATACCTTATGTATAACTTAACATACGAATACCACTTTGGAAAAAACCTTGAAGGAACCTTGAAATTGCCCTAATGAAATCGATAAAATTTCTGCCTTTTTCTTTCTTTCGTTGTTTTTCTGATTTGTGCTGGGAAACTCTTAGTGTTTGAACATGAGTCTATGTCTTAGGAACTGATATTTAATCATTCAAATAAGTTTTAATAAGTTAATTAAATAAATTAATTAACTAATTACTAAAAAAACTTCCTAGATTGACTAGAAATAGGAAAAAAATCGTTTAGTCAAATCTTAAAGTTTTCCTAACAATTTCATTTTCCCCTTTAAATTAATTAATTAAATATATAATTTACTTAATAAAGGGACCTAGGTGATTAATAAACTACCCCTAGATTGTTTCTTGAGTTGTAGTGTAAAAAATTTCGGTTTGTCCCCTTTAATTTAAATAATTAAGTGACTAATTTAATTAATTAATTTACCTAGGGTAATTACTAATGTACCCTTAAGTTTTTATTACTATAACTAATCCTTTGGACCATCCTAGGTTAGGTACTAGAATGTCTTTTTCTTGTCTTAACCGAAATCTGGAAACTGCTTTCTGATTTTGGTTTTCCCTTTTAAATTAATTAATTAATCGGCTAAATTAATTTATTAAGTAATCTAGGGTAACTAATAAATTATCCCTAAGTCTTTAGTACCATAATGTACCCTCTGGACAATCCTTGGTTAGGTACTAGGTTGTCTCTTTAACTAAACTAGGTTAGTGTCACCTAATTAAGTTTTAGGTTGTCAGGTGTACTAAATAATTTGTTTTTGTTTGTACTAGGTTAGTTAGTTTGTTAGGGAAGTAGTTTATGGTCTAGAATTAGTTATAGATCTAGGACCCACATGGTTGAAGCTATGTGCACGCCTGCCCCCTATCTACCCTAACCAAATACAGTTAGGGTGGTCCCCTCTTGGCCGATTCTCTCTTGTCTTTCCCATGTGCTTGCACATGGGTTAATTGTACATTCTTAACTAACTATTCTTGATGTACTATTGGTAAAATTTACTTATTGTCCCAAGGACCCGCACTATTTCACTGGGCACTACTTAATTTACAAGATCATTTTAAATGGTCAAGTGTTATGGTACTAGGCTTGACACTTGGATGCCTAGTACATAGTGCATTGGGTTGACAACTCATTTTTTTTATTAGCTTGGGGTATTCATTGCAGGTACATTTGTTTAAAAAGCTCATTAATTACTTAGAAAAATTGGCTAACACCCTTTAATCCAGTATTCTCTAATATGCCCAATATTTTGCTTATTTGGGTATTATATAGAAACTGGCAAATATCCCTTAGCCAATTTTCTAAGCTACGAATACTTCTTAATGCTGGATATTGGAATGCCTATGTATCCCCAATACGCCTTCTTAAAGACCTATTGGGATCTTCACTAAACATGTAATTTTCTAGATTGATAAATTATCCCCAACCTTTAAGAAAATTCCTCCATGAATGACACTGCACATCATTTAGCACAAAGAGGTTAATTTTCAAAAGTTACTTTATCGTTCTTAAACTTTATCCTCTGTGAATATCTTATTCACACTTATTGAGATGATGCATAACATTTAGGCTTACCTGAAGCTTCACATTTGAGATTGAGGAATTCCGTTGTCAATCACACCTAACTTAATACACATAACAACTCATGCAACACAAAAATCATGCCTACGTTATACATAAACAGCAACATGAATGAAAACATGACTTCATTTTATCTCATATAGTGCAATTATTAAAATGTACGACTAGGGACTTACAACACAAAAATCAACCAATGCACTAAAACATAGAGTTTTCTTAAAATAAACCATATTTAGGAAGAGTATATCTAACCTCAAGAACTGAACAAGTGAGGATAACTGGATCTCATGTCGGCTTCGGCCTTCCATGTTTCTCCCTCAACAAGGTGGTTCCTCCATACACCCTTACACTGGCAACCTCCTTGTTCCTTAACCGTTTCAGTTGGTGCTCTAATATTTCAGGGGTAACCTCTTTGTAAGAAAGGTTCTCATCGACTCCTTTGCCCTTAGATAACATCTTGTTGGCCTTAAGATTTGAACCTAATTACGCCAACTTAATTTCAAAGGGACTTGCCACTATGCCATCTATTTCTCTATATACCCCTTCAGACCTAACACTGTCTCCTATAGGAATACTTACTAGAAATGGTTTATGTAGGGTCTGAGGAAGTAAGTAAAATTTACTAGACACTAAAGGAGTAACAAAAGACACGGTAGATCTTGGATCTAATAATGCATAAACAAGAAAGGAGAAGACAAGCAAGTGACGAATATCCACATCCGCGGACTTCTCTCATTCCTCTCTTACTTTCAATGCATAGAACTGGTTTCTCTTAGGGGGTTCGACTGCAACTTTAGGATTTGGCCGAGGGTGAGCATCTTTACTGGCCTGATTTCTTACATGTGGGCAGTCCCTGACTATATGCCCACTCTTTCCGCACCCATAGCAAGCATTAGTACCTTCTTACATGTGGGCAGTCCCTGACTATATGCCCACTCTTTCCGCACCCATAGCAAGCATTAGTACCTACCAAACACTCACCTCCATGCAAACAACCACACTTATCAGACGACTTGCTATCACGCTGGGCATTTCTATCATTTTCCTCCTTGGCATTTGTATTCTTAGAAGGAGTAGGACTTTCTGAGTGCCTCTTGAAGTTAGGAATTTTTTGGACTACAAATGAGCCCCTACCCGAGCTAGAACCAGTCTTATCTGCAAGCTTAGGATTCTTGCCTTCATGAACTCTCCTCTTATGGTGGCTCTCCTCCACTTGCTTAGCATGCACCATCAATCTTCCTACATCCATGTTGTCATGCAACATGGCTGCCCGACAATCTTCTACTATATCCTCCGACATGCCAGTCACAAATCTGCTCATCTCATCCCTGCTATTTGCCACCAAAGAAGAAGCATAATTTTAAAGTTTAACAAACTTTGAGCAATACTCCTTGAAAGACGTACCTCCCTGTCTCAGGTTGATGAACTCTTCAACTTTTGCTTCATGTTTCTCTCTGGGAAAGAAACTTTATAGAGAGGCACTCTTGAGAACATCCCAAGTGATGGGGACATCTCCTCATGCTCGGCAATCTGCCCACTTCTTGTACCAAACCTGTGCCACATCCTTGAGCTGATATGCATTCAAATCAGATTTCGCCTCCTCATAAACTCCCATGGCACACAAAATCTTGTGGACCTCATCCACGAACTCCTTAGGATTCTCATTGGTCGTGGATCCGTAGGAAACTAGGGGATTCATTCTGGTGAAGTCCCTCATCCTACTAGCCATGGTGCTAGCATACAGATTCTCTCTGTGAGCACCTTCTTTTGTGGTTTGAGCCGTGATGGCTTGATCCAGAGTGGTGATCACCTGTGCCATCTGCATCAATGCTTTCCTCACTTCACCATCTATCAACCAGCTGGGTTGAGCGGCACTTGAATTCCAGCAGCTAGGGCTTGAGGAGGAGCTATGTTTCCTTCAGTTAATGCTTCCTCAACTCTTCTCACATCATTACTCCTTGTGTTCATCTTTCTATAAGTATAGACAAGAAGAGAGTAAGATCCTTCAAATGACAAGAAATATCAAAAATCGAGATGGCATGATAAAGAGTAGAAGAAGGGAAGATTTCCTATAATCACGTAGTCTCTAAGTCATGATTGTGGGCGTTTCAAAACCATAAGTTAGAAACTACGTAATGTGGTTGTTTTGAGCTTTATCACCTAGGTAATTTAACCTCATGCTCTGATACCATGTTTGTTACGACCCGGATTCTGGAATTCAAATCGCAACCGGCGTCGTTGCCCTGTCAGAGGTTGTAGATAAGCCTTTTCTTGCATTGATCACATTCATCTAGTTAATTTTATAGAAAATATAAAACTTTTTAAACGTATGAAGTATAGATAGACTTCATATAATTATTAACTAGTAACATCATATACTAAGCTCGAACTAATGAACAACTATCTATCATAAAGAATCAATTCGAAATAGAAGATGAATATATCATACTCCCTCTGTCCATAATTTTTTGTCATATTGCGCTTATCTAAAGTCAATTTGACTAATTTTAAATGGTAAATTAGATTACATTAATTCGATATTTTAAACAAAAAAAATTGATATTCAAAAACAACATGAAAAGTACTATAGATTACAATTTTTTACATATTAATATGATGAAAAAATACATTTTAAAATGTTAGTCAAAGTTTTTATAGTTTGACTCTAAAAATAGAAACCATGAAAAACAATTACGAACGAGGGGAGTAAATAAGTTTTCCAAGAACGGTTGTATTATAAAGTTTCAAAATGAAAGAATGAAAGAAACGCTAGGGACAACATACACTAGCTATGTCTACTACAAGTCTAGACTAAAATTGTAGCATCCTCAAAATCAAGAGGACCTACCAAATGGTCTGAAGAACGCTGATGTCCAAACCGCTGCAATGAATCTTCAATCTACTCTTTGACCTGCACCTATAAAAATAGTAAATTGTATAGGGCTAGCAAACCACTTGTACTAAGTATGGGTGTATGCACACATACACATAAGGCTATGAATGATCAAAGAAAGCTCTTTCTAAACAACATGCCATTTCTAGAAAGTGACTTCATTAGACTTTCCTAATTTGTTGTTTGTGAATTGTTGTATGAATACGACGTATTTTAATGCATTCAAAGAACACAACTCAATTTCTATGTGATTACAAGAAATTAGAATCATCAACATAATTTTAGAACCACTCGGGAGATATTTTTGAAAATTTAACAACCCCCAACCCGAGAGATCCAATTCATATACTTAGTTTTATTTTCAGTCTTTTTCTTCTTGTTGTTGTGTAGTTCAATAATTCCTTAATTCCTATGTTTTACTTACAAGTGCAATATTTCACTGTCGTCCCATTCCCACAATGAATCAAGTAAGTAATCTAAGGTCATGAATAAGACGTATTTTAATGCATTGAAAGAATACAACTCAATTTCTATGTGATTACAACACATTAGAATCATCAACATAATTTTAGAACCACTCGGGAGAGAATTTAAAAATTTAACAACGCCCAACCCGAGCGATCCCATTCCTATACTTAGTTTTATTTTCAATCTTTTTCTTCTTGTTGTTGTGTAGTTCAATAATTCCTTAATTCCTATGTTTTACTTACAAGTGCAATATTTCATTGTCGTCCCATTCCTACAATGAATCAAGTAAGTAATCCAAGGACTGAAGAAAGATTTCACTACCTTACAATGAGTCATTCATTACTCTATGTAGTCATTCAGATTTCATAAGGCAATTTCTATTGACTATGCCATCTCTTTCATTACTTTCATGTTAGGGAAGGTTTGAGGTTTTTAGTTGCCATTCTGTTTCTACTTCCCTTTATTGGCATAATATAAGAAGCCACTATAAGCCAATCTTAATTGGCCTTGCCCATTATTTGCTGAAACTTCATAAATATTTATATTGGCAATAGACATTCTTAAGCTCTTATTCATAGCCTACTTTGAACATACGTTCCATCATCATTCTTTCTTTCTTTCATAGAGACATCTTTAGAAGTAAGATCATGCGAGCTAACATGAAATTCACTGTCTTCCCCACACTAAAAAGAGGTAATTCACCAATTAAAATGAATCTAGATCATGTTATATACTCATGAAATCCAGTGTCTGCCCCACACCAAAAAGGGGCGATTCCCAGCTAAGGCGAATCCATCACAGGTGTTCACTCCATACTTAAAAAAAGTGGCTCGCCGGTTTAGTGAACCAAGAACATGTTTTGAGATATAACCGACATAGCTCATGGGAGCTAAACATGAAATCCAGTGTCTACCCCATACCCAAAAGAGGTAATATCACTGGCAAAGGTGAGATCGAAACATACCTAGCGCTCTTAGGTGGAAACCACAAGCTAGTTCCTATGTAAGCTAGACATAGATCAAAGAATACGGACGTAAGGAGACTTCTAATCCAACTCGGTGGTAGCCTCGTCTAGTGACACTTACACGTGCAAGGACATGCTCATAACTATTGTATCGGTGCTTTGCTCATTTTCATTATCTTCTTATCTTTTAGAGTTGACTCAAACATTATGGAAGTTTGCTTCTAGATTGAGATTTACTTCCTCTATTGATGACTTGTCATCCTTTTCTGTAAATTGATGAAATGTGAGTTGTCGTTACATAACATCTTTGGTGTTAATGAGACAAGTCTCACACATTATAACACCTTCATTAGTGTGTATTTTTAACATAGTAGCTTAGGTGTAAGTGAGGCTTGTGTAACTTCCTTACACACCTCATTCTAGTCATTTCTTTATCTTAGACCTCATTAGTTATGTTATTGCTCACATTACTTACTTACTTTAGTGTAGTAGCTTCATATCATCGATTACGGACGCAGAGCACTTCAATGAATGAGTTACATTTGTTACTGGTTCATTCTTTTAGAGCATGTTGGGAGTTGTTCCAATGAATGGTATTCCCTTTAATATGGATTCATTGAATTACATTAGAAGTACTCGTGATGTCATTTTCTAATTTTGGATATATATGTTTGGCATATGATTTAGTATTGGCTAAATTTTTTTGGAAGGATTACATAATCATTTTGGTTGGCATAAGCCCATTTTACGTGTGTTCATATTTAAATTTATTTTGTATGAACCATTAGACAATACTTTGATCATTTAACAAAAATTTATAGCCATTTGCATGCATCCTTTTTGGGACATTGTACTGTTAGACAATTTATTGTATAGAATAAGTAATACACTCAAGATGTGAATTCATGGAAGTCCTTTTAACCAATCTTAGTTCATGACTTTTGGAATATCGTTTTTAAACATGTTGGACAACATCATATTAAATTTGATGAATATAACATCTTCATAATGTCACAATAACAGCAAGTCCGAATTCGGACAAACAGATCAACCTTATATATTTACGGATGTAACTAGCATATCCTCGATTCTTAATTTATATTGTAAACATTTAACTGCATATGATTACAAATTCATAGGTTCATTCAACATTCATAATTCAAGAACCCTACACATTAAGATCAGCTAGCACCACATACCAACAACATGAACTCTAACCTATTCAACATTGAAATTGTACAAGGATACTAGGGAAAGGAAGTTCGACGAGAACTATGGGACCAACCATAGTTTTCAAGATCACATGAATCCTCCGAAGGAAATTACTCTTGGAAAAATAATTCAAGTAGATAAACCCATACCTTATGTATAACTTAACCTATGAATACCAATTTAAAACAAACCTTGAAGGAACCTTGAAATTGCCCTAAAGAAATTGATAAACTCTCTGCCTTTTTCTTTCGTTCGTTGTTTTTCTAATTTTCGCTGGGAAACTCTTAGTGTTTAAACGTGAGTCTATGTCTTAGGAACTTATCTTTACTCATTCAAATAAGGTCTAATAACTTAATTAAATAAATTAATTAACTAATTACTAAAAAACCGTCCTAGATTGACTAGAAATAGGAAAACACAACACTTTGTAAAATCTGAAAGTTTCCTAACAATTTTGTTTTGCCCCTTTAAATTAATTAATTAAATAGATAATTTAATTAATCAACGGAATTAGGGTAATTATTAAAGTACCCCTAAATCATTTGAATAATAATTAACCCTTTTGGACCATCCTAGGTTAAGTACTAGGATGTTTCTTGAGATGTACTAGGTTAGTGTAAAAATCTCAATTTGACCAAGGCTTTAATTAAAAATCATTAAGTGTCTAATTTAATTACTTAAGTGACCTAGGGTAATTACTAGATTACCCTTAAGTTAATATAAGCATAACTAATCCTTTGGACCATCCTAGGTTAGGTACTAGGTTGTCTTTTTCTATTATTAACCGAAATCTGGAATCGGTTTTGCCCTTTTAAATTAATTAAATAAGCTGCTAAATTAATTAATTAAGTAACCTAGGGTAACTAATGAAGTATCCCTAAGTCTTTAGGACCATAACCAACCTTTTGAACAATCCTAGGTTAGGTAATAGGTTGTCTCTTTAACTAGTTACTAGGTTAGTGTCACCCAATTAAGTCTTAGGTTGTCAGGTGAACTAGATAATTTATTTTTGTTAGGCCTAGATTAGTTAATTATTTACGGCAGTAGGTTAGGGTATATATTTAGTCATAGATCTAGGCCCCACATAGGTGAACCCATGTGCACGCCTTCCGCCCAACTACCCTAACAAAATTCTGTTAGGGTGGTCCCCACTTTGCCGATTCTCTCTTCTCTTGCCCATGTGCTTGCACATGGGTTGATTGTACATTCCTAACTATTATTGATGTAATATTGGTAAAATTTAATTATTATCCCAAGGACCCACACTATGTCCTTGGGCACTACTTAATTTACATGATAATTTTAAATGGTCATGTGCGATGGTACTAAGCTTGACACTTGGATGCCTAGTTCATAGTGCATTTGGTTAACAACTCATTGTTTTTATTAGCTTGGGGTCTTCATTGCAGGTACATTTCTGTAAAAAGCTCAGTTATACTTAGAAAAATTGGCTAACACTCTTTAAGCTAATATTCTCTAATATGCCCATTATTTTGCTTATTTGGGTATTATATAAATATTGGCTAATACCCCTTAGCCAATTTTCTATGCTATGCCCAATATTTCTCTATACTGGATATTGGAATGCCTATGTATCCCCAATGTGCATTCTTAAAGACCTATTGGTATGTTCACTAAACATGTAATTTTCTGGAATGATACATTATCCCCATCCCCCTTAGGAAAAGTCGTCCGCGAATGACACTACACATCATTTAGCACAAAGAGGGTAATTTTCGAAATTTATTTTATCGTTCTTAAACTTTTATCTTTTGTGAATATCTGATTCACACTTATTTGGATTATGCATAACAATCAAGCTTACCTGAATTTTCACATTTGAGATTGAGAAATTTCCTTATCAATCACGCCTAACTTAAAACACATAACAACTCATGCAAAATAAGAATCATGTCTACGTTATACAAAAACAGCAACATGAATGAAAACATGACTTCATTTTATCTCATATATTGCAATTATTAAAACGTACGATTAGGTTCTTATAACACCAAAATCGACTAATGCACTAAAACATAGAGTTTTCTTAATCAAAACACGACTTAGGAAGAGTATATTTAACCTCAAGAACTTAACAAGTGAGGATAACGGGGTCTCATGTCGGCTTCGGCCTCCCATGTTGCTCACTCAACAAGATGGTTCCTCCATACACCCTTACAATAGCAACCTCCTTGTTCCTCAACCGTTTCACTTTGTGCTCTAAAATTTCAGCGAGAACCTCTTTGTAAGACAGGTTCTCATCGACTCCTTGCCCCTTAGCTAACATCTTGTTGGCCTTAAGATTTCAACCTAATGACGCCAAATTATTTTAAAAAGCACTTGCCACTATGCCATTTATTTCTTTACATACCCCTTTGGACCTAACATTATCTCCTATAGGAATAATTACTAGAAATGGTTCATGTAAGATCTGAGGAAGTAAGTCAAATTTACTAGACACTAAAGGGTAACAAAAGACAAGGTAGATCTTGGATCTAATAATGCATAAACAGGAAAGGAAAAGACAAGCAAGTTACGAATATCCACATCTGCGGACGTCTCTCGTTCCTCTCTACCTTTTAACGCATACATTCGGTTTCTCTTGGGGGGTTCGACTGCAGCATTAGGATTTGGCCGAGGCTGAGCATTTTTCTAGGCCTGATTTCTTACATATAGGAAGTCCCTGACTATATGACCACTCTTGCAGCACCCATAGCAAGCATTAGTACCTACCAAACACTCACCTCCATGCAAACAACTACACTTATTAGACGACTTGCTATCACGCTGGGCATTTCTCTCATTTCCCTCCTTGGCATCAGTATTCTTAGAAGGAGTAGGATTTTCTGAGTGCCTCTTGAACTTAATCCTTTTTTGGACTCCAAATGAGCCCCTACCCAAGCTAGAACAATTCTGATCCGCAGGCTTAGGCATCTTGCTTTCAGGAACTCTCCTCTTACGGCGGATCTCCTCCACTTGCTCAGCATGCACGATCAATCTGCCTGAATCCATGTTGTCATGCAACATGGCTGCCCGACAATCTTCTACTAGAACCTCCGACACTCCTATCAAAAATCTGCTCATCTCATCCCTGCTGTTTGCCACCAGAGAAGAAGCATACTTTGAAAGTTAAACAAACTTTAAGCATTACTCCTTGAAAGACATACCTCCTTGTCTCAGGTTGATGAACTCTTCAACTTTGGCTTCACGTTTCTCTCTGGGAAAGAACCTTCATAAAGAGGCAGTCTTGAGAACATCCCAAGTGATGGGGATATCTCCTCGTGCTTGGCCATCTGCCTACATCTTGTACCAAACCTGTGCCACATCCTTTAGCTGATATGCATTCAACTAAGCTTTCGTCTCCTCATCATCTCCCATGGCACACAAAATCTTGTGGACCTCATCCACAAACTCCTTATGAATCTCATTCGTCTTGGATCCATATTTAACTAGGGGATTCATTCTGGTGAAGTCCCTCAGCCTGCTAGCCATGGTGCTAGCATACAGATTCTCTCTGGGAGCACCTGGCTTTATCCTGAGTGGTGACGGCATGTGCCATCTACATCAATGCTTCCCTCACTTCACCATCTGTCAACCCAACTAGGTTGATCGACATTTGAATTCAAGCAGCTAGGGCTTTAGGAGGAGCTTGGTTTCCTCTTGCTGCTGCTTCCTCAACTCTTCTCATAGCATTCCTCATTGTGTTCATCTTTCTACACGTATACACAAAACAGCGTTAGGTCCGTACAATGACATAAAAATGTCAAAATTCTACATGGCACGATAAAAAAGAGTAGAAGAAGGCAATATTTCCTATCTTCACGTACACTCTAAGTGATGATTGTCGCGCGCTTTAATACCATAAGTTAGAAACTACGTAATGTGTTTGTTTTGAGCTTTAGTTCTTAGGTAATTTAACCTCATGCTCTAATACAAAGTTTGTTACGGCCCAGATTCTGGAATCCGAATCGCAACTGGCGTCGTTGACCTCTCAGAGGTCAAAGACAAGCCTGTTCTTCCATTCATCACATTCATCTAGTTAAATTTGCAGAAAATTTACAACTTTTTAAACATATGAAATATACATAGACTTTATATAATTATTAACTAGTTAAATCATAAACTAAGCTCGAAGTAAAGAACAACCATTTATCATAAAGAATCAATTCGAAATAGAAGATGAATATATCATATTCCCTCCGTCCTGAATTGTTTATCATGTTGCGCTTATCGACAGTCAATTTGACTAATTTGTAAAGGTAAATTAGATCACATTAATTCCATATTTTAAACAAAAATAAAGATATTCTAAAACTACATTCAAAGTACTATAAATTACGATTTTTTACATATTAATGTGATGAAAAATACATTTTAAAATGTTAGTCAAAGTTTTTATAGTTTGACTCTAAAAATAGAAACCTTGACAAACAATTTTGAACGGATGGAGTAAATAAATTTGCCAAACACGATTGTATTATAAACCTTCAAAATAAAAGTATGAAAGAAACTATAGGGACAACATACACTATCTATTTCTACTACAAGTCTAGACTAAAATTGTAGCATCCTTGAAATCAAGAGGACCTACAAATGGTCAGAAGAAAGCTGATGTCCAAACCGCTGCAATGAATCTTTAATTTTGTCTTTGACCTGCACCTATAAAAATAGTAAATTGTATAGAGTTAGCACACCACTTGTACTAAGTATGGGTCTATGCACACATACACATAAGTCTATGAATGATCAAGGAAAGCTCTTCCTAGACAACATACCATTGGGTCCTTAGTTTCAATCAGTTCTTGATGCTGTTATCATGATTAAACCTAGGGTATCTAGAACATTGATATAACCTCATGAATTTATTAAATATATGTTCCAAATAAGATTATCATGTTATTACTCAGATTATCGCATGAATTTCAGAACCCTAGGTTTGTATTTCTTTAGTTCTTGAATTACACATGTTAGGTCATATATTTCAGACACTTCAGATATACATGCCTGAGTTATAAATGCATAATTACAATATTAATTGTTACATTACAGTTTGGATGTTCAATTTTGAGCTATCCAATATTTACAAAAATTCAGATATAATTAGTTAATTTACTGAATTCATTGGGAGTAGCATAATACCGAGTTGGACTAGGGTTTAGCGTACCCAATAGTCCCAGAACTACTAGCCGAGTAGGTTGTAAGTCCCCTCTGTGGGCAATAATTTTAGTGATCAGGACAGCATGCCTTTATAACTTTGGCAGGGTATATTGGGTCCTATCGATTGGGCGTATACATCAGACTCCATATTTAGTTCATGTGGTTTTATTAACGGTTATTAGTAGCTCCCACAGTTTAGTCAGACTCTCTGCACTGACCATTTATCAGTATATTCAGTATTCACTTTCAACATGTTATAAATTGGTCATTGCATCCTGTTAGCTCAGAAATCATCACATCACGTTCAGATTATTATACTATTTTTTTTGCTTGTTCAGTATGTTTTATTTTAGCTTTACTCTATCCTACATGCTCTGTACCTTTCAAGTACTGACTCATACATGCGCTACATCTTCTCGTGATGTAGGTTCAGGTTTTTATTGTAGGTTCAGGTTTTTAGCATCATGATCACACATAGATCAATTTCTAATCTCCAGTTCAGCAGATTCAGTGGTGAGTCCTCATTCTTCTAGGACAACAGTCACGAGTTTCATTTCACTCTTTAGTCATTTAGTATAAGTTTTTCCTTGATTTAGCGGGGCATGTCCCAGTATTTCTAGTCTAGTTTAAAGGCTATTTTCAGACATTGTTGGATTCAGCTTAGTATTGAGTTAATATTTCTTTTGTATTAAACTCATTGTTTTCAAATATCTCAGCTATAAAATAAGAGTATTCCCATCTTTTCAGATTTAATTATGATTTAGCTTCCGCATCAGTTCATTTTCTTTTGTGTACTCATGATCATGCCAGCAGGGTTAGCTTGGGATCACTTGTGGTTCTAGGTTCTGTGTTTGCGTCTCGGGGGTAGCTCGGAGCGTGAAGAAACCTTGTATCAGAGCACTAAGTTCAAGAGTCCTAGGATGTCTAAAAAAACCGCACTAAGTAGAGTCCATTTCATGGGTGTGAAGTGCACCACGAGGGAGGCTATAAAGTGTTTTAAGAAAAGCTTCACGTTCTTGTCACTCTTATCGTGCGTAAGGTATGATCTAATTTTATTCTAACTCAACATTAAGCGGTTAAGATCATGACTTCTAGTAGAGCTTAGGCATGGAATGGTAATGCAGGTAATGCTAACACAGTTCCTCTTATACCAGATAAGGAAGTTCAAATGCAAAATTTCGGAAAACCAATTAAGCTTTTGGTCAAGAGTATGACTGACCAGAACAATCAGCAGGTTCTAGTTCCCACTTATAGAATTTATCAATCAATGGTTGACTAACCAGAACAATTAGCAGGTTCTAGTTCCCACTAATAGAATTGATCAATCAATGGCAGCCAGAGTTTGTGATTTTGTTAGGATGAATCCATCTATGTTTTTAGGGTTGTATGTTGGTAAGGACCCATTAAAGTTCATTGATGAAGTCAAGAAAATATTTTTTGTGATGTCAGTAACTGGTAGTTATAGGTGAGATTGGCAACCTACAAACTCAAGGATGTGACTCACATATGATTCACTCAGTGGAAAGACAATAGAGATGACTTTGCCTTTTATAAATCAATATAGCAGTCCAATTCAATGTCATTCTAGAAACTCTCTCAAAAGTTTTCTCAGTCTCTACTGCAGTCGGTGACCCAGCTATAGCTATACGGGTATACAGAAATTGCCCTTTCATTGTGTCTGAAAAAGTCACCTCAGCAGACCTAGTAGAGTTAAAAATGGTAGACTTCGATATCCTTATGGACATGGATTGGTAACACTCATGTTACACCTCAGTCAATTGTAGAACTAGGATTGTTCGTTTTCAGTTTCCAGACGAACCAACCTTAGAATGGAAGGGTAGTAGCCTAGCTTCTATGGGTCGATTTATTTCTTACCTTAAGGCCAGAAAGATGATATCTAATGGGTTATATCTATCATCTAGTTCAGGTTAAGGATTCTAGCCTTGAAATCCCATCTCTTGATTAAGTTCTAGTATTCTATGAATTTCCAGAAGTATTTCCCAAGGATCATGCTGGGTTCCTCCTGAAAGGGAAATCCACTTTGTAATTGATATCCTTCTAGATACCCAGCCTATTTCTTTTCCTACTTACAGAATGGCTCCAGCTGAGCTTAAGGAATTGAAAGAGTAGTTGAAAGACCTTCTAGATAAGGGTTTCATCAGACCTAGTATTTCACCCTGGGGCACACCAGTATTGTTCGTAAAGAAGAAAGATTGTTCTCTTAGAATGTGCATTAACTATACACAGTTGAACAAGGTCATAATCAAGAATAAGTATCCCATCCCAAGGATTGATGACTTGTTTGACCAACTTTAGGGTGCTAGTAATTTCTTAAAGATAGACATCATATCGGGTTATCATCAGCTTAGAGTCAGAGATAGTAACATTCCGAAAATAGCCTTTAGAACTCTGTATGGTCATTATGAATTTGTAGTTATGTCATTTTGACTAACCAATGCTCCTACAACTTTCATGGATTTGATGAACAGAGTGTTCAAACAGTACTTAGACTTGTTCGTTATCGTCTTCATTCATGATATCCTCATTTACTCTAGGAGTAAGGAAGAACATGCAAGTCATTTGAGAGTTGTTCTGCATACTGTCAAAGATCTCCAGTTATTAGCTAAGTGTAGTAAATGTGAGTTTTGGTTGCAACCCATTTCTTTCCTTGGTCACATTGTATCTAGTGAAGGGATCCGCGTAGATTCACAAAAGATAAAAGCAGTGAAACAATGGACCAGACCTACCTCTGATACAGATATAAAAAGTTTCTTAGGTCTAGCAAGTTATTACAGAAGGTACGTAGAAGGATTTTTATCCATAGACTCACCATTGACTAGGTTGACTCAGAAGATGGTAAAGTTAAAGCTTCGCAGAATTGAAACTAGATTGACTACAACTGCTGTCTTAAATCTACCAGAGGGTTCAGATGGTTATGATGCATCAAGAGCTGGCCTTGGTTGTGTGTTGATGCAAAGAGATATGGTTATATCTTATGCCTCTAGAAAGCTTAAGGTGCATGAGAATAAAAATCCAACTCATGTCCTCGAGCTTGCAGTAGTGGTGTTTGCACTAAAGATATGGAGACATTACTTGTAAGGTGTTCATGTAGGTGTGTTCACCGATCATAAGAGACTTCTGTATGTATTCACCCAGAAATAGTTGAATCTTTACCAGAGGTGATGTCTTGAGTTCCTTAAGGATTACGATGTGAGTGTGCATTATCATCCTAGAAAGGCGAATGTAGTGGACGATGCTCTAAGTAGATTATCTATGGGTAGTGTAGCCCATGCTGAGGAAAAAATAAAGGATATAGTGAAGGATGTTCACAGGTTTGCTCGCTTGGTGGTTTGCCTTATGATCATATCAGATAGCGGTGTAACAGTTCCGAATGGGGAAGAATCGTCTTTGGTAGTGGAGGTTAAGGAAAAGCAAGAGAGTGATTTGATCTTGCTTGAACTAAAGGGTGCAGTCAACAATCAGAGAGCGGAGGTTTTCTCCCAAGGGGGAGATGGTGTACTTCGCTACCAAGGTAGATTGTGTGTTACTGATGTGGGTGAGTTGAGGCAGCATATTCTTGCAGAAGCTCATAAATCCAGGTGTTCTATTCAACTAGGTGCCACTAAGATGTACCGTGATCTGCGGGAAGTCTATTGGTGGAATGTCATGAAGAGGTATATAGCAGACTTTGTGAGTAAGTGCCGCAATTGAGAGCAAGTCAAGGTAGAACATAAGAAACCAGAAGGTATGACTCAACAGATCGATATTCCTACTTTGAAGTGGGATGTGATCAATATGGATTTAATTAAAGAATTACCTCGTACTCGCATACAACATGACTCAATTTGGATGATAGTTGACAAGATGAGTAAGTCTTCTCGCTTTTTGGCGTTCAAGAGTACATATTCCGCAGAGGACTATGCAAAGCTTTACCTTAGTGAAATTGTGAGGTTGCATTGGGTTCCTTTGTCTATAATCTTAGATAGGGGTCCTTAGTTTACCTCTCATTTCTGAAAGTCATTTCAAAAAGGTCTTGGCACTCAAGTTAACCTTAGTACAACATTTCATCCATAGAAGAATGGATAAGCAGAGCGTACAATTCATACCTTAGAGGATATGTTGAGAGCTTGTGTGATCTAATTCAAAGGTAGTTGGGATGATCACCTTCCTCTTATTGAGTTTGCCTACAATAATACCTACCATTCCAGCATTCGGATGGCCCATTATGAGTCTTTATATGGGCGTATATGTAGATCTCTTGTTGGATGGTTTGAAGTAGGTGAAGCAGCTTTGATAGGGACAGATTTAGTCCTTTATGCTATGGAGAAAGTGCAACTCATTAGAGATAGACTTAAGACATCCCAAAGTTGTCAGAAATTATATGCAGATGTAAGGAGAAGGGAACTAGAGTTCCATGTTGATGATTGGGTTTTTTTGAAAGTCTCACCTATGAAAGGGGTGATGAGATTTGGAAAGAAAGGGAAGATCAGTCCTAGATATATAGGCACTTACAAGATCTTGAAAAGGATTGGCAAGGTGGCATATGAGTTAGAGTTGCCAGTAAAATTAGCAGCAGTGCATCCGGTCTTCCACATCTCACTCTTGAAGAAGTGCGTGGGTGACCCAGCCTCTATAGTGCCATTAGAGAGTGTGGCGTGAAATATAGTCTTTCTTATGAGGATGTACCAGTTGAGATCTTAGACCGTCAAGTTAGAGGGTTGATAAACAAAGAAGTCGCTTCAGTCAAGGTTTTGTGGAGGAGTCAGTCCTTAGAGGGAGCTACTTGGGAAGCAAAAGCAGCCATCAAAGCCAAGTATCCTTAAATTTTTCCTTCCGATTCCACTCCAGCTTGAGGTAATAGTTCCTCTTCAGTTTTATAGCCATTCAAGCGTAAATTCAGTTTTAGAATCATGTTCCCACAGTTTGTACTTTCATTTTTAGCGTAATTGCGTGTACTCAGAACTCAATTAAGTCAAAACTCAGTTGTTAGTGTTTAGTAGTGGGGTTAGCATCTCTCTCCCTCTATTTCAACTAGCTTGGTCTTCATTCGAGGATGAATGTTCCCAAGGAGTAGATAATGTAACACCACGTAGCCAAAACAGACCAAAAATTAGTTTTTCAGAAAAATCTGCAGGTGTTACCAACGGTGGCATCGACGGACCGTAGCCTGAACCATGGTCCGTCATGCCCAACCGTCGATGGGATCAGAAACTCCCAAAAATTTAAGCCTAGAAAAATTGGTTAAGTCTTGGATGAAGGACGGACTTACGGTCCGTAGTCCGTGACCGTCAATCAAGACTCCCTACAACCACTCTCTTAAAAGATCTATCTGGATGACCAGCATGATTCGTAGGTGGACCTACGGTCCGTAGGTCTGATCGTAGGTTGAAATTTGCAGCCAGTTAAGGAGAAATGCAGTTGGGTAAACATAATATTATCATTACTCTTAGTACAAAATGAATTCGGTCTCCCATGACCTACCAACAGATAGATACTTAAATTATTTTCCATAGCCACCGATCTTGCTAATGTCAGACCTCCGAGTAAAAGGTTATGCCAATTTTAGTAAAGACCTGTCTAACAGGCCCTCACGACGGACCCAACGATGTGGCATCGGGCGCACGACGGACCTTCAGCCCTAAACGTCGTGAGGCCCAACAGCAACCTTCCCTGGATCTTTTTGACCTTTTCCACTCTGTTTATACCCTAAGTTACGTCGTTTTGACCCTAAATCATCAGATTTTTATAAGTTTAAGCCTAGAAACATAAATAAAACATATCCAAGTCAAATCATTAAATAAAAACATAGAAAATTATAAGCAAGAGAGGAGAAGAAAGCTCAAGAACCCTAGTTCAAGAACTCCACAAGCTCAAGAAGTTCCAGCCCCGAAACTTAAGTATTTTTCCGTGGATTTAATCACTAGGTATGTGGGATTTCACTAGTAGGTTTCATTCATCCATTGGGTCCTTAGTTCAGTTAGTTATTGATTCTCTTATCATGATTAAACCTAGGGTTTCTAGAACTTTGATATAACTTCATTAATTTATTAAATATATGTTACAAATTAGATTATCATGTTATTACTCATATTATCACATTAATTCCAGAACCTTAGCTTTGTATTTCTTTAGTTCTTGAATTACACATGCTATGTCATATATTTCAGACACTTCAGATATACATGCCTGAGTTATAAATGCATGACTACAAGATTAATTATTGCATTCTCAGTTTGAATGTTCAATTTTGAGCTATCCAGTATTTACATAAATTAAGATATAATTAGTTAATTTACAGAATTCATTGGGAGTAGCATAATACCAAGTTGTACTAGGGTTTAGCGTACCCAATAGTCCCAGAACTACTAGCCGAGTAGGTTGTAAGTCCACTCTGTGGGTAATCAGTTTAGTGATCAAGCCAGCATGCTTTTATATTTTTGGCAGGGTATATTGGGTTCTCTCGATGGGGCGTATACATCGGACTCCACATTTAGCTCATGTGGTTTTATTATCGGTTATTAGTAGCTCCGACAGTTGAGTTGGACTCTCTGCATTTACCATTTATCAGTATATTCAGTATTCAGTTTCAGCATGTCATAAATTTGTGATTGCATCCAGTTAGCTCAAAAATCAGCACATCATGTTCAGATTATTATACTTGTTTTTGTGCTTGTTCAGCATGGTTTATTTCAGCTTTACTCTATCCTGCATGCTCAGTACCTTTTAAGTATTGACACATACGTGCGCTACATCTTCTTGTGATGTAGATTCAGGTTCTCAGCATCCAGAACACACATAGATCAATTTCCGATCTCCAGTTCAGAAGATTAAGTGGTGAGTCCTCATTCTCCGAGGACAAAAGTCATGAGTTTCATTTCACTCTTTAGTCATTTAGTTTCAGTTTTTCCTAGATTTAGCTGGGGCTTGTCCCAGTATTTCTAGTCTAGTTTAAAGGCGATTTTCAGACATAGTTAGATTCAGCTTAGTATTTAGTTAATATTTCTTTTGTATTAAACTCATTGTTTTCAAAAATCTCAACTATAAAATAAGAGTATTCCCCATCTCTTAAGATTTAATTATGATTTAGCTTCCACATAAGTTTATTATCTTTAGTATGCTCATGATCATGCTAGCAGTGTTAGCTTGTGATCACTTTTTGTCCTAGGTTCCGTGTCCGCGTCTCGGGGGTAGCTCAGGGCGTGACAATTTTACTACATTCACCTTACCAGGATGGTAATGCACACTCATATCACAATCCTTAAGGAAGTCAAGAAATCTCTTATGGCGAAGATTCAACTCTTTATGTGTGACCACATATTGAAGGCTCTTATTGTTAGTGAACAGATCTACATGGCCACCATAAAAGTAGTGTCTCTAGTTGTTGAGTTAAAACACTACTACTAGAAGATCGAGGTCATGAGTTGGATAGTTCTTGTCATGCAACTTAAGTTTTCTAGAAGCATAAGTTATAACCTAATCTCGCTGTATCAACACAGAACCTAGGAAAACTCTGGATGCATCGCAATAGATTACATTACCATTTGAACCCTCTAGTAGAGTCTATACATGAGTTGTAATCAATCTAGTTTAAAATTTTCTAAAGCTTTTTTAACAATTTTCTGACTATTGAAACTTCACCATCTTCTAAGTCAACATAGTCAATGGTGAGGCTATGGACAAAAAATCGTTACACGAACCTTTTGTAATAACCCCATATATCTAAGAAACTTCTGATATCTGTAGTAGAGGTAGGTCTGGTCCATTCTTTCATTGCTTCTATATTCTCCGAATCCACTCAAATTCCCTCGCTAGATACAATGTGACCAAGGAAACATATTGCAACCGAAACTCTCATTTCTATACTTAGCGAATAAATGGTGATCGTTCAGAGTCTATAGAACAACTTTCAAATGACTCGCATGTTCTTCCTCATTCCTAGAGTAAATAAGGATATCATCAGTAAAAATGAACACTCTATTCATCAAATCCATGAAAGTTGTAGGAGCATTGTTTAGTCCAACTGACATAACTACAAGTTCATAATGAACATATCGAGTACTAAAGGTTATTTTCAGAATGTTTTTTGTCTTTGACTCCAAGCTAATAATAACCCGATCTGAGGTCTATCTTTAAGAAATGACTAGCACCCAAAAGTTGGTCAAACAAGTCATCATTCATAGGGATAGAATACTTAGTATTGATTGTTACCTTGTACAACTGTCTAAAGTCAATGCACAATCTGAGAGAACCATCTTTCTTCTTTACGAACAACACTAGTGCACCCCATAGAGAAATACTAAGTATGATGAATCCCTTGTCTAAAAGTTCTTTCAACTGATGTTTCAATTCCTTAATCTCTTATTGAGCTATTCTATAAGGAAGACATAGAAATAGGTTGGGAATCTAGAAGGAGATCAATTCTAAAGTCGATTTATCGTTTGTGATGGACCCCTACAAGATTTTATGGGAACATTTTTGGAAACTCATTGATAATAGGAACTAAATGAAGAGTTGGGGTTTTAGATTTAGAATCCTTAACCCAAACTAAATGATTGTGATATCCCTTGTTGATCATCTTTCTGGCCTTAAGGTAAGAAATGAATCATCCCATAGGTGCTAAGCTACTTATCTTCCATTAAAAGATTGGTTCATTTAGAAATTGAAAAACAAACAATCCTAGTTCTATAATCGACTGAGGCATAACATGAATGTAAGAAATCTATACCTAGAATTACATCTTAGTCTACAATTTCTAACTGTACAAGATATGTTGAGGTGACTTTTTGAAATATTATGATATGGAAATTTCAATAAACCCATCTAGCTATAACTAAGTCACCGACTAGAGAAGAGACTGAGGAAGGTTCTGAAAGAGTTTATAGACTAAAATTGAATTAGATTTCTATGTAAGGAGTTAAAAATCAAAGAGTATCCCCTAGATATAACAATGAATAAACATCAAGGTCAAAGACTTGTATCGTACCATTGACTACATCAAGAGAACCTTCTTGATCCTGGCGATCCTGAAGAGCATACAAACTATTCTGGCGTTTATTGGCATTTGTACCTGATGAGTTCCCCTACAGAGTCAGGCGACTTGTTGGCGTTGTTGAAGTTGTAGACTAAGTTATACCATTACTACCTCCCTGATTATGTCTAGAAGGAAATCCTCAGCCTATTATCAGACTGACCGCACCGAAAGCATCCTTCCTTTCCTGCGAATCACCCACCTTGATAGTTCTTACTACACTTACCGAAAGTGGGGTAAGTTTTTGTGCCTGAATCACTTCCCTGAGAATTAGAGCGTTGTGTCTTAACCTTCTTATCCTACCTGTTCTTGGAGTATCGAACACTAGCTTATCAAGAGTTGGGGTTGAAAATTTCTTCTGATTCTACGAGCGATTTCCACTACCCGATTTCAACTCAGAATAGTCATAGTTCAAATTACTAGCCTTCTTATTCTCTTTGGCATGTTCTTTAGATTATCACCCTCAACCTACTGACCATGAGTCATAAGCCTTAAGATGTTCATATCTCCTAGTAACGTAGCATTTTTGTACTCCATTATCCCCAATTCTGATACTCCATACAAGAACTTATTCATCTGAGCCCTGGAGTCAGCAACCATGTGAGGAGTATGCCTGGAGATTTGGTTAAATATGAGCCCATAATCTAGGACCGTGATATAACCTTGTCTTAAGTTCATAAATTCTTGGTCCTTTTCTTCTCTCAACTCTATTGAAAAAAAAAACAATCCAAAAAGGTCTCATTAAAGAAATCCCAAGAATAGGAGATACATATGAACCCCTATATTTCTTCCAATGAGTGTACTAGATATAAGCAATATATTTTAGCTTGTATTATTCCAACTAAACCAGATCATTTCTAGTGACCTACATAACTTCAAAGATCTTCTTGATCTCATCAAAGAATTCTGAGGATCTTCACCAGTTTGTGATCCTAAGAACTTAGGAGAATTCATCTTATCAAAGTCACGGACCCTTGCTGATGCTGAACAACCATTAAATTTCATAGGAGATTAAACCCCCTAATTGTTTTGGTAGGCAACATGGTGTACCAGGATATTCTATCACATTTTAACACTTAAAAACAAAGAACTAATATTAGAATCAAGTGTATTTAGTATGATTTGATGTGTTTGTTGATGTTGAAAGAAAAATGAGACAGCGAAGAGAAGAAGTAGTAAATCAAGACCATATTGATGGTCCGTGGCTCACTTCACTGGCCGTGTAAGTGACCGTGAAATGTGATAATAGTAGTGGAATTCTAAAGATCTATGTTTGAGAAAGTTAAAGTAAAGACCACAGAAGTCTTCACGGACAGTAATCATTTTGCTTTCACGGTTCATTCAGTGAACCAGATTCCAGAAAGCAGTGTGAAGTGTCCAAAGTTTGAGAAAATTCAAGTGAAGACTACAGATGTCTTCATAGAACGTGATAATTTTGATGGTTCATGATTCTATCCATCAACTAAATTCCAGAAAGCAGTGCAAAGTGTCCAGAGTTTGAGAAAGTTAAAGTGGAGAATATGGACGTCTTCAGAGACAATAGTAATTTTGATGGTCCATTATATTGTCCGTCAACAAGATTTTAGAAAAAATGCAAAGTGTCCAGAGTTTGATAATGTTGAAGTGAAGACTACATACGTCTCCACGGTTCGTGATAAGTTTGATGGTCCTTGACACTATTCGTGAACAAGATTATAGAGAACAAATTAAATTTTATGTTTTGGAGATTCAAACGCAAGACCAGGGACTACTATATGGACCGTGAAGCCTTTCACGGGGCGTGATGGGGACTATGAAGGAAAGAGATAATTTATGTTAGGTTTCTTATTAATTGGTTTTTTTATAAATTATTTAGGGTGTGTTTTGAATTATTAATTGATAATCAAACTTTTTCACGAATATGGCAGAGAGAACTTGGGATTTTTTTCGAGGTTATCTTGTTTTTGAAGTATTTGTCAACAAGAGAATTTTTGACTATTAGGTAATCATTTTTTATTTTTAGTTTCCATTTGCTATCGTAATTATTCAGATTTATGTTCTCAATCATTATAACTTTAAATACACAAAATAATGAATCGCTACACATTCAAATCAAGTTTGTGAGATCTATGACGAGACTGTGAATTTGACCCCTTAAAACAAGCATGCAATAATCGATGTTCACATGTTGTAGATTCAAGTTTTAATTTTAATTTGGTCTAAGGAGTGCACCGTTTATAATTTCATGAATCAAATTGTTGTTCGAGGAGAAACAAATTTGTTAGGAAAAGCTGAAATCTCTTCATAGTATTGAAGTTAAAGTTACAGCATGACAAAAAATAACATTAGCTTAACATCTATTTAAGCAAGCTCTTTATAAAAGAATCAGCTGTAGTTCGACAGAATATAAACGATTATTGCCTAATAAGGCTGAGAAGCATTAGATAAACTTTAGTCACTGAGCTTCATGAACGTATGATTGCTTGAACCTCAAATTGCAGAAGAGTTTCACAAGTTCTTGTCAAAGTGAACTAGAGAGATAGTAAAACATTATATGTAAAGAAATTCTCCATGGGAACGATCTCAACTCAAGTTGAGTTCTACAAAGTGCCAATGACAGTTTACAATTTCAATTGAGGTGTATGTTTGGACGTACCAAATTTTGGCGCCACTACTGAGGAATTTCATTTCAGGAGTGCTTTACTAGCTTGTATTCGATTTGTAAACATGATTTACTAATTTTACTTGTGTTGTTATTTTTGATCTATTACAGAAAAATCGGATTGTGCATGCGCACCACTATAAGTAACCGAGATACATTTCAACCTTACCATTCGAAACTCAAAAAAAAAATATGCAAGATGGTTAATGCTCAAGAACTAGAGGCTCAGAGGTAGAGATTGGTCATAGCGGCTGAACTGGATGCTGCATTACATGTCCATCAAAATGTTGGATTAGTACAACCTAGCGGAGTACATGGAAACAAGTATGATGTAATCCTTCCTCATCGTGCACTGGTATACCAAAGGGGTAGAATTTAACATCCATATCACATGATGTATGATGAGGATGATGTTGATTTGGATGGAACTGGAGCCACTAGAGCTATAGTGTTACCTCCGCTACCTCCAGGGGTGAAGTTATCTATCGTTAGTACAATCATACAATTGTTAAACCTGCGCTACCTCCAGGGGTGAAATTATCTATCGCCTGTACAATCATACAATTGTTAAACCTCAAAGGAATTTATAGAGAGGCAGCTGGTGATGATGCAAACAAATCTGATGAATTTTTTAGGAATATTTAAATCTCAAGAGATTCGTGGAGTTAATCAAACTGCAATGAGGCCAGGTCTATTTCTCTTATCTATTCGTGGGAAAGAACTTAAATGTTTGAATGAGATTCTATATGACTCCATTCAAATATGGAGTAAATAAAAAGAAGCTTTCCTAAAACGATTCTTTCCAGAATCGAAAGAACTACAAATGAATGATGAGATCAGTACACATAAGTAGTTAAGAAGTGAAGCAATGCATGATATTTGGTGGAAGTTCAACCAAAAATTGCATGAATTGCCCAACCATGATCTTACTTAGAGACATCTTAAACAAGCTTTCTACAGGTCTCTTAATTACGTGACTAAACTTGTTGTTGATGCAGTCTACAAAGGTTCTATTATGAGGAAGCCCTTTGTAGAGAGCATGCATTTCTTGGATGAAGTTTCTAAAAATAATAAGTCATGGTACACTAATAATACAGAATTAGGGGAATTAGGGAATACAAATGAGATGTCAGCTAAACAGAGAAAGAAGGAAGAAGAAAGGGATATAGACATGGCACATCTGAGAACTCAACTTGATTTACTAACAAAGCATATTGTGTTCAAGTCTAAAAAAGTCAATGTTATGGGACAACAAAGCAGATATGTAGATTAAGACATTGACATTGATAAGGAAACTAAGTACTTGGAAAACCAAGGGGTTTCACGAATTAAAACTCTGAACATCAGGGGTATAATTTTTGGAAATATAGTTCGAAATTACACCAGAGATGGTCAATATGATATACCAACAAATAGAGAGAAAGGAAACTAGAAGAACTGAGATGGGTACAGAAATGACCGAATTGTTGTATATGTGCCCTTAGGTGGCAGATAAAGAACGAATGGTGATTCCAACGGATCTAAGTGAGGAGATATGATGGACAAGATGCTTCAAAAGGTTGAATCAACATATACAGTAGTTAAAGAAATAAAGAGTGAGTTCTCAAGCATGAGTAAACTGGTTGACTCGCACACCACCTATATTAATCAAATAGAGCAACAATTGGGGTAACACTCATCATCCTGAATAAGAGAAATAATGGTTCATTACCAAGGGATACAATTCATAATCCCATGAAGGATGGACATTGTATAACCATCACTACTAGGAGTGGTAAAGTTTTATCTAACCAAAACACTGCACGTACAAAGGATGACCAAGTTAAGGAGACAATTAGCACAGAGGATGGTAAAAGTGCACCTGTAGATTACTCGGAAGAGGTTCATCAAAGAGCAACACCTGCAAGAGGACAAGAGAAAGAGTTAAAAAAACTTTTACAGCAGATTACTAGACCTTTTCCTCCTTTTCCTCAAAGACCCAAAAGGAAAATTGAAGATGGGAATTTTAAGAAGTTCATCACCATGCTGAAGCAATTTTCAGTAAATATCACTCTGGTAGAAGGTCTTGAACAAATGACAGGACATGTCAAGTTCACAAAAGACTTGGTTACCAAGAAAAGATTGTATGTCATGATTTTTCTAATGATGTGCATCATTACTCTATTTCAATGAGTTCTCTGGTTTAAAAAAAGGATCCTGGTTTTTTCACATTTCCATGCACTATTGGGTCAATCAAGTTTGCAAAAGCGTTGTGTGATCTCGGAGCTAGCATAAATTTAATGTCATTAGCCATCTATTGAAAGTTGGGTTTAGGAATGCCAAAACCTACATCAGTGAGATTGATGATGGCTGACAGGTGAGTTAGCATCCAGTGGGAATATGATGTGATGTTTTTGTTAAGGGGGATACATTTATCTTCCCAGCAAAATTTGTTATCATGGATTGTGAAGTAGACTTTGAAGAGCTTATAATTCCGGGAAGACCATTTTTTTCAACAGGAAGAGTTTTGGTTGATGTTGAGCAAGGTGCTTGAAGTTTATATGAAATTCATAAGAAGTCAAGTTTAAAATATGCAGATCAACGAAACAACAACGAGAGATGGAAGTGGTTTCTGCAATAGAAGTTGTTACTGATGATGACTTAAGAGTACCTATAGAAGACAGGAGTGTTGTTGAAACATTAGCCATTGTGTTGATGAACTTTGATGCATATTTCTGATCTGATTATGGAGCAACTGTAAATGATTTACGGAGTATGGTAGCACATTCTTATTCTCCCATGAAATTACATATGGATTTCAAAAATCGACTAGATCCTCCAGCTTAACTTTCCATTGAGGAACCTCCAGTTTTTAGAGCAGCAATGGTGTCCTAGTCACCTCAAGTATGTATTTTTTGGGTACTAACAACACTTTACATGTGATATTAGCTGCAAATTTTAATGAAGAACATATACATGAGGTGGTTAGAGTGTTTTAATGGTTTAAAAAGCTATTGGTTGTACTATTGGTGATAAAATTAGAATTCCTCTATGCATATGCACAGACAAAATTCAGCTTGAAGAAGATTATACACTAAGTATTGAGCATCAAAATATATTGAAGCCATCAATACAAGAGGTGGTTAAAAATTAAATAATCAAATGCTTAGATGCTAGTGTGGTTTACCCAATCTTAGACAGTCACTGGGTCAGTACAATGGAATGTGTGCCAAAATGTCAGGCATGACTGTGGTAGAAAATGAAAGTAATGAAATAGCTCCATTCCGCCCAGTGACCGGGTAGAGAGTATGAATGGACTACAAGAAGATTATTGACCTTGAGGGACCATTTACCTATGCCATTTATGGACCAAATGTTGGAAAAGTAAGTAGCTAAAGGTTTGTATTGTTTCTTAGATGGATACTCTAGTTACTATTTGATATCCATTGCTCCTGAAGATCAGGAAAAGACTACATATACAATTCCTTATGACACTTTTGCATTTAAACGCATGTCGTTTGGTTTATTCATGGTGAAAGAGGGCATAGCTCTTAGACATAAATTGTCAGATTAAGGAGTTGAAGTTGACGAGGTAAAGATTGAGGTGATTGAAAAATTGCCTCCGCCTATTTCTATTAAAGGTGTTCGAAGCTTCTTGGGACATGTTGAATTCTATAGGCATTTCATGAAGGACTTCTCCAAAATTCAACACTTAGTGTGCAAGATTTTGGAGAAAGAGGTGAAATTCATCTTTTATGAGGCCTGCCTAAAAGCCTTTGAAATCCAAAAAGAGAAACTGTTCTCAGCACCTCTAATGATTGGTCCAAACTGGGTAGAACCAGTTGATGTGATGTGTGATGCCAATGGAACTACATTAGGTGTTGTATTTTGTCAAAAATGCAAAAAGATGTTCTATCTGATTTACTATACTTGTAAGTCCCTAAACTGGGCACAGAAAAATTACCCAGTCACTAAACATGAACTATTGGATGTAGTGTATGTATTTGAGAAATTCAGAGCGTATTTGCTGGGCACCAAAGTAATAGTTCACACAAATCATGTTGCGCTGAGATATCTCATGGCCAAGAAGGATACCAAACCAAGTTTAATCAGATGGGTGTTACTACTTCAATAATTTATTTTAAGATATAAGAGGTTGTGAAAATCAGTTATCTGATCACCTATCAAGATTAGAAGCTGCAAAGAGAGAACACAGTGAGCCTAAAATTGATGAAGCATTCAATGGTGAATAGGTATTGGCTGCTACTCTTGATCTTATTCCATGGTTTTCTGATTTTGCTAATTTCTTAGTTAGTTACTTGATACCCGATGTGCTGATTTATCAGCAAAAAAAAATTCATACATGATTTAGGTGAATATTTTTGGGATGAGACCTATTTGTATAGAGTATCTGCTAACATCATGTGGAGATGTGTTCCCCAAGCTGAATTTTTCCCTATTCTACAATCCTGTAATTCCTCTCTTGTAGGTAGGTACCATGGTTGAGCTAGAACTTTTCATAAGATATTTTAATGTGGGTATTACAGGCCTACTATTCACAAGGATACAACAGAGTTGGTTCGAAGTTGTGATGTATGCAAATGTCCAGGAGCCATATCAAGGTATCAGGAGTTACGTATGACAACCATTTTGGAGGTAGAGCTTTTTGATTTGTGGGTAATTGATTTTATGGTCCCCTTTGTGAGTTCATATGGATAGAAGTATATTCTTGTAGCAGTTGACTACATACGTAAATGGGTAGAAGTTGTAGCATTACCTAAGAATGATGGCAAGAGTGTTGCAACATTTTCAAAGAAGAACATTTTTGCATGATTTGGGACACCTAGAGCTAATATTACTGATGGTGGTTCTCATTTTTCAAAAAACTATCCAGCGCTCTTCTAACCAAGTATGGGATTAAACAGCATAAGGTAGCTAAACCATATCACCCGCAATCCAACGTCCAATTGGAAGTGTCTAACAGAGAAATCAAGATAATTTTGGCCAAGTCAGTAAATTCTAACTAGACACAATAGGCAAGAAATCTAGATGATGCATTGTAGGCGTACTGGACACCTTTTAAAACACCCATTGGTATGTATCCATATCAAATGGTGTTTGAAAAATCTTTTTACTTTCCGGTTGAACTGGAACATAGAACTCTATGGGCATTAAAGAAGCTGAATCTCGACTGGAATGAAAAAGCAAATTTAAGGCTAGATCAGATAAATGATATGGATGAATTTCGTGTGAAAGAATATGAGAGATGAGCATTGTATAAGGAGAGAATGAAGTGATACCAAGATAAGCACATTAATAAACAAAGTTTTTCTCTTGAGGACTTTGAAATATTGTTTAATTCTAGATTGCGCTTATTTCCAGGAAAATTGAGAACCAAATCGTCTGGCCCTTTTAAGATCACTCAAGTATTTCAATCTGGAGCTGTTAAGTGGAAAATGAAAAAAAGGGGAAAGGTTTAAAGCAAATGCACACTAAATTAAGGCATATCTAGGTTTTCAAGAAGAGGCCAAGGTAGTTGAAGACTGCATGCTTGATGAAGTCTATTTAATCAAGGAACTTGTGTCGCGCCGCGACTTTAAATTGTGTGCTTCATGGGAGGCAAACCAAGATTTATAAATTTAGGTATTTTTGCATTTCTTTTCATATTATTTTAGTGTGCAGAGTTAATGAGTGTTGATATGCGTAGTAAGAATTAGTAAGAAACTGCAGAAAAACTTGTGCAATCTGCATCTGATGGGAGACTTTACAGACCATGGTAGCTTCAAAGGGCGATTTCACAGTCCATCTAAGTGAACATAAAACAAGGAATGTACTGGAAATTAGGAAAATTAAGTATTTACAAGAGGGTTCACTATTCGTAGTAATGTATACGGACCCTTTTTACCTACTATGAATTTTAGCTGAAACATAACAAGGCAAAGTTCTTTCTACAAGAAACCTCACAGGCTGTGAACCTCTTTACGAGGGACTTTAGGAATCATCATTTTTCCCAGGTAAGTCTCATCTCAGAAGGTTTTCTACGGGAGGGTTGATGGGTGGAACGACAATCAAGAATGAAGAATGCCAACAAGTTTGTCCCCCATATCGCTTCTCAATGTAAGGGACAAGTCGCATCTGAGACTACTAGGTTGGAGGTTCACTTGGATGTCACTCCAACACACCATTAACCTTGGGCCACTAGAATACAAGTGCAATGCCGCCTGCTCCAGAACACTCCCTCTTAGTCTGACGAAGGCGATAGTGCTTCTGAGAATGCTACAACTACTAGAAATTAATCTCGCTCTAGAGCATGTAGTAATTACGAGGACAACTATGGGGGACAACTGAAGATGAAGGAAGTTCTCAAGAGAACTCTTACATCTCCTCTTTAGCAACCCATACAGAAAACGAAACAACAGCTCAACAAGTTGGTCATTAGAGAGAGCTCAATGAGATACTCATTGATCAAGATACCATGATACAATATGTGCATGCTCGAGAACCTCATCTATATTGCCGAGAACAGCTTATTGCATGCTACCATACTATGTGGATTATGGATCATACACAAAGAATTCTTCCACTGAGGGATTGTGACCAAGACTAGCAACTTCAAGAAGCGGTCTATTTTACCTGAATTTAGGGTGGTGAGCAGTGACATCAAGACATTTCCGGATATTTATCAGACATTTCAATTTCACATGTATTAAAGGATGGACAATGCACCGGGTGATTGCTCTAGTCACTTGACAAAGGAGTTTCATACATCATATGCAGATACATTGATGAACCTTTATGAGACCACCAAAACCACCAAACAGAAGGTAGAAAGATTTTGCTACTACACTGGGTCTACTTGACTAAATCATTTTTACAGAAAAGTCCATTAGTATTTCGAAAAGATCTATCAACCGAATGTTACATTGACGGACTAGATTTCTCTATCATCATTGGGATATTTTAAAGTCAAGCACCTTGACTCGTCACCAATGCAGCCAATATGGAAAATCAGGCTTCTCGAAATATGGTCTTGTGGTGCATCGCCATGAAGATTTCCATGGATGGGGAAAAACAACTTGGGTAACTAATACTCCAATAACTATTGGTAAAGCTATGTTGACCTTCTTAGCTTAAGTATGGTGGGTTTTTGTCCTGGCGCAATTACGGCCAATGGCAATGACAACACACTATCCCCATCCCTCTCCTCACTTGTAGTGTTCTTACTAAGTAGTTACCCAGTGAATATAGGGTGGATCATAGCTACTGAAATGTGGGATAGGTATCTAAATGAGAGAGCATTATTTCCTTTCTCTTGTCTAATAGCGAAATTATGTTGCCAAGCAGAGATTCCTCCCAACCTCTTAGTTGATCGATGGCATGATGCATCTAGACTTATCAGGTGTCAAAGATAAAGGATTTTCCAAACCATCTTTTTGGTTCTAAATCTGCAACACTAAGTCATCTGCTTGTTGCTCCATAGGTTTATTTAGAGTTGCCACAAACTCACAATGTTTTGGAGCAAGGCGAATAATCCCAAACAGCCACAAAAGCACAACTACAAACCAACCCTGCATAGACTTTAGGTACTTTTGTGTCTATCCCTATCACTTTTATTTATAAATTGATTGCAAATCAGCACCAGACCAGATAATTAGCTTATGAGATAGCACGTGGGATGCTTCAAATAATTGAAACCAAAGTATGTACTACCAAGAAGGATATCAATTGTGAGGTCCAGAAGGAGTTGGAAGTACATAAAGAGTGACTAGATGGCATTGAGAATTTTGTACAAGATGGATTACCAGTTACAAGTCAGACAGAGACTTATGAGTTGAAGGTACAATTGGCTCACATATGATCTTAAATTTCTAATTTATCCATGCAACTGATACAACCTCTTCCTTCTGCACTACCCGAATCACTGATGCAGATACTAAATAAACCTTCTCCAGTACAATCACTTTATCAAAATTTGGGTGAAGAACAACATGATAAATGCAAAATGCGTAAGCATAAGGCTAGTGACCTGGACTAGGACCTCAACTTACCCCATTGCTTAAGGCACATAAAGCGGAGAAGAGAGCTCGCAAAGTATCTTTGAGGCTAAGACACACTCTTAGCTGGTGCATCTAGAAGTGGAGCACCTGCTCACTTTGAAAATACAGCACTCATCCCTAAGGTGTCTAATGTACTACTTACACCACTCCATTCTGAGCAAGCACCTACTGATAATGGTGCCAGCGCAGATCCCGATACCATCGTCTAGAGCATAGTAGGTATGTCCCCTCCTCAATCCCTTTTATGTGTAGCATGATAGATCAACTTTCAGGGAAATGTCTGTTCTTAAAGGGAGTGGGTAGTCCAGAAACCTTTCATAGATGTAGAAAATGGAGGTTGTCTTCCTTTGTATGTATCATAGTAGGTTGAGATATGCAGCCTCTAGATAACAAACAAAATGAACAACTAATTCTGAACATATTTTTGACGGTTAGGATCTTTATATGACAGTTTACTTATTAACTTTTTAAACATTGCAAAGTTTTAATGAATCATAAGCCAATTAAGAAATTGGATAATGAAATCATGTTTAACTGTGTGTGAGTATTGATGTATGTCTAGAGCTGTGAGTAGAAACTAGAATTTTCCTAAGTAGTCTTACTTGAAACCAAGGAGAGTTTAATAGGAAAGGACTAGTAGGATAATTTTGTTTGTAAAAAATAAGAAAACAAAAAGCTTACCACTTGAACCAATGTTGATCCTGAAATACACTTTTATTCTCACATAAAAAAGTTCATACTCGGTTTACCTAAAAGTACATTGGCACAACTTAGGATAAAAGACTAAGTTGAGTGTGAGTACAACCTGAGAGAGATTAAAAAGAAAGCTGAAATACAAGTGGTGTACATATAAAAAAAACAAAAAAGAAAAAAAAAGGTGGCTGCTGGGATGACAAAAAGAAAGGAAATAAAAGATTTAAGTATACGAGGGTTTTTTAGAACAAAATATTGGGAAACCAAAGGATTAGTCACTCACAAAATGGAACAATAAGATATCATTTCCCAAGCCCCGAGCCTATATTACAAGCCAATAAAAGTCCTGCAGTGATCCTAGTCTAATATTCTGAACGATCAAGTGTAAAAAATGAGTTCAAGCGTATAGTAGTTGTTGTTAGTACTAGAGTTCCTTTTAGAGCATGAGAGTAGTGCTCAGTTCAAACCATTCTGTGTGATGGACTTCATTATTCTGAGTGCGCTGTGATTGCATTTGATAGTAGATTAAGTATGCTAATAACTCACAGACATATGCTTGATTGACTGTAAGTAATCAAATGTCATATATAGATCCTTATATGTTAGATTCAGTGAATTAGGATACAAAAGGTGTAGAAAATACTTGTTGCATATTGTCAATAATTGGAAAAGATTTTGTGAAGTAAGGGGATAACAAATCTCATCACTTGATGACAAGTAATGGTTCTTAGTTGAGGGTGTTGATGTATCGGGATATCCGAGTATAGTTTAACGCTTAAAAACAATGAACTAATACTAGAATCAAGTATATTTGGTATGATTTGATGTGTTTGTTGATGATGCAATAAGAATGAGACATAGAAGAGAAGAAGTAGTAAATCACGGCCATATTGACGGTCCGTGGCTCACTTCACAGACTGTGTAAGTGACTGTGAAGTATGATAAAAGTAGAGGAATTCTGAAGACCTGCGATTGAGAAAGTTAAAGTAAAGACTAAGGAAGTATTCACGGACAGTAATCATTTTGACGTTCCATGGTTTAGTCTATGAACCAGATTCCAGAATGTAGTGCCAAGTTTCAAAAGTTTGATAAAACTAAAATGAAGACTACGGATCACGGACCGTGATAATTTTGACGGTCCATAATTTTGTCCGTCAACAAGATTCCATAAAGCAGTGCAAAGTGTCCTGAGTTTGAGAAATTTGAAGTGAAGACTATGGACGTCTTCAAGTACCGTGGCAATTTCGACAGTCCGTGATTCTGTCCATCAACAAGAGTCCACAAAGCAGTGCAAATTGTCCAGAGTTTGAGAGAGTTTAAGTGAAGAATACGGACTTCTTCATAGACTGTGATAATTTTGATAGTCCATGACTCTATCCATTAACCAAATTAGAGAGAACACCAAAAAGTTTCAGTTTTGGAAATTTGAAGGCAAGACCATGGTCTACTATACGGACTGTGAAGCCTTTCAAATGGCGTGATGGTGGGCGTGAAGGAAAGCGACAATACAGTCATAGTTATATTAGATATATTTTTAAAGGTTTTTGGGATATTATTTAATGCATTTTTTGAATTATTAATTGATCATAGATCCTTTTCATGAATGAGGCAGAGAGAACTTGGGATTTTTTTCGAGCTCATCTTGTTTTCGAATTACTTGGCAACAAGAGAAAGTTTTACTCTTAGATTATCAAGTTTGTGTTTTAGTTTAAATTTGCTATCGCAAGTATTTAGATTTATGTTCTCAATCATTATCAATTGTTAAATATGCAGAATTATGAATCGCTAAGCATTCATATCAAGTGTGTGAGATCTATGACGAGATTGTGAATTTTACCCCGTAAAACGAGCATAGAGTTATCTTTGTTCACATGATGTAGATTCAACCATTGATTTTATTTTGGTCTGAGGAGTGCATGCTTTAGACTAGCCTGAATCAAGTGGTTGTTCGAGGAGAAAAACATTTGTTAGGAAAAGAAGAAATATCTTTACAGTATTGAACTTAAATTTACAGTTCGAGAGTAAATAACTTTAGCTGCACATCCATTTAATCGAGCACTTTATAAAAGAATCAATTGTAGTTCAAGAGAATATAAATAAATTATTGTTAAATAAGGCTTAGAAGCATATGATAAACTTTAGTCACTGAGCTTTGTGAAGGTATGATTGCTTGAAGCTTAGATTAATGAAGAGTATCATAAGTTTATGTCATAGTGAACACTAACTTGGTTAATCTTAATCAAATGAAAAACCCATACCTAGTCATCTTTTATAAAATAGATTTGAAATCGTAGTCTTACGTCTAGAGTTTAATACTTGTTATTCATACCCAAATTTTACTTTTTGTTTAAATTCATTAGGAGATAATAACAAAAATTGAATAAAAGCGACAGTAAAACACTATCTATAATGAAATTCTATGTGTGAACGATCTCAACTCCAGTTGAGTTTTGTAAAGTGACAAATACCATTTACACTTTCATTTGAGGTGTAAGTTTGGATGTCTCACAACACTCTGAGCCAACATCTTAATAGCATTCAAGAATTCAGTTGCGGAGACTTTCAGATCTTGGACTAGAGGAGCTACGTTTGCATTCCTGGCATTCACAATCCTGGCGTTATTTCTATAAGGAGGCATGATCTGAAACATAGAACATTGAGTTACAATGGAATAAGATCATGCCTTACGTAGATAAGAGTAACAAGAAAGAGAAGTTTTTCTAAAAACACTTCATAGTCTCCCTCTCATTAAATGTGTGCATTTCACACCCATGAAAAGGATTCTACTTAGTTCAGCTTTTTATACATACTAGGACACTTAACTTAGTGCTCTGGTACAATTTTTCTCACGCCCTAAGATACCCTTGAGAAAACGGACACGAGACCTGGGACCATAAGTGATCCCTAGATAACCATGCTGGCATGATCATGAGCATACTAATGATAATAAAATAATGTGGAGTCTAAATCATTATTAAAATGAAAATATGGGGAATACTCATATACTATAACTTAGATATTTTTAAACTGATGAGTTTAATACAATGAAAATATTAACTCGGTACTTAGCTGAAACTAACTATGTCTGAAAATAACCTCTAACTAACTAGAAATATTGGGACAAGCCCCAACTAAGTCTAGCAAAAATTGAAACTAAATGACTAAAAATACTAAATTTTAGAATCATGGATATTGTCCTTAGAGAATTTGGGCTCTCCATTAATTCTGCTAAACAGGAGATCGGGAATTCATCTTAGCGTGATCTAGATCCTAAGAACCTGAACATAAATCAAGAAAAGATGGAGCGCATGTATGCATTAGTACTTGAAAGGTATTGAGCATGTAGGAGCGATAAAGCTGAGATAAAACATAACTAAACAAGAACAAAAGCATGTATAATATTCTGAAGATGATATACTAAATTCTGAGAAAATTTGATGCAATGACCAAGTTTATAACATGTTGATAATGAATATTAACTTAATGGTGCATATGGTCAACGAAATAGAATCTGACGGAACTGTGGAAGATACTAATAACAAATAATAAAACCACATGAGATAAATGTTAAGTCCAATGTGTATGAACAGTCGAGAGAATGAAGTGATAACATGATAAGCACATTGATAAACGAAGTTTATCTCTTGTGGACTTGGTACTATTGTTTAATTCTAGATTGTGTTTATTTCAAGGAAAATTGAGATCCAAATGGTCTATCCCTTTTAAGGTCACTCAAGTATTTCAATCTGGAGATGTTAAGATAGAAAAGAAAAAGGGGAAAGGTTTAAGGGAAATGCACAACGAATTAAGGTATATCTAGGTGTTCAGGAAAAGGCCAAGATAGTGGAAGGCTACATGCTTGATGAAGTCTAACTAATCAAGGAACTTGTGTTGCGCCCAACGTTAAATTGTGTGCTTCTTGGGAGGTAAACCAAGATTTAGTAATTTAGGTATTTTTGCATTCCTTACATGTTATATTAGTGTGAAGACTCAATGGGTGCCGACATGCGTAAGAAGACTTAGTAAAAAACTGTTGAAAAACTGGTGCGATCTACATTTGATGGGAGACTTCATAGACCATGATAGCCTCTAAGGGAGATTTCACGGTCCATATAAGTGAAGATAAATTGAGGAAGATGATGGAAAGTATAAAATAAATGATTCACGGGAGGGTTCACATTTCGTATTAATGTATAAGGACCCTTTTTACCTACTGTAAATTTTAGCTGAAACAGAACAAGGCAAAGTTCTTTCTATAGGAAACCTCACGGGTCATTAACCTCTTTACAGGGGACTTTATGTATCGTCATTTGTCCAAGGTAAGTGTCATATCTGAATTTTTTATATGGGAGGGTGAATGAGACATGATACCTTTCACGGGTTATTCCAAATTTCATGCCACACAGGTAATTAAGTAAACACAACCCGACCAACCCTGCGATTAGACCCGTCAAACATGCACGATGTATTTAGGTCTGATAAACTGCACTTTTTTTAAAACAAAATCTTCTTTCTTTCTTCTTCTTTCTTCCATTTCTTATGTGATGTTTGCACCAAACATCCCACTCAAAATCCACTATTTGTAAGTCGCAAGAATTGGTGTCTTTGGTCACAACATTGCTACACGTATATTCCAAGATCATTCCAAGTATGTACAATGTTGTGTGTTTAATTCTTTCTATTGGGTCTGTTATTTTACTCAAATGATCATTGTTCTTGGTTGAATATACTAGTCGGGGGGGTTTGTTGAAAGTCTATGCTACTGGTTGGGGTTATTAGCGTTAATGTCGGTTTGTTAGTTATTTGGGAGTTGGGTAATTGACTGTCAATCAAATTTTGTCTTATGTTATTATTTAGTTAACATTGATTTTTCCATTAAACATTGGACAATGAGTAATTTGAGTAGGAATGAAGAATTATATAGCTGAAACTTGGGCTATAGTGAGCCACGCTCAATTTTATAGACCGTATAAATGCTTATGTGTCATGAACCTAGCAATGGACCACCCTTTTAATAGAGTATAGGTAAACTGAGTTCACGAACAAGATTAGAGCCCGTGGTTTTCTCCACGGAACATAACTTTGTCTGTTAAAATTCCTGGGGCAAGTATGAATCTGTTTATTTCTGTTTTTATTCTCCCCACTGTTCATGTAGGACGTCACTGTCTTTGGTCCATTCCAATGTCCTTGAAAGCATCCGTGAAGATTAATTTCCAGATTGCACAAAGGACTTTACGATTTGTGATCCACTGCATGATACATGAAGTAACCATGAAAGTTACTCAAATAAAGTTCTATTTGATTGATTCTTTAAGCCTTAACAATGATATATTAGGTGATGTCATTCTTAAGGTAAGGCGTCACGATATTGTTAAACACAACGAAAGTCTGAGTACCCAATAGTGTGTCAATAATAGGGACTCATGCCAACTCTAGTCATGTCTACACGTACCATGCCACACCAATCAAGAATGAAGAATGCCAACAAGTCTGCCCTCTGTATAACTTCTCAATCTAAGCAACATGCCGCATCTGAGACTGCTAGGTCAGAGGTTCACTTAGATGTCACTAAAACACATGATTAACCTTGGGCGACTAGATTAAAGTCCAACGACGCTTGCTCCAGAACACTCCCTCTCAGTCTGAAAAAGGGGGTAGTGCTTCTGAGAATGCTGCAACTGCTAGCATTTCATCTCACACTGCAACACGTAGCAATAATGAGTACAACTCTTGGGGAACTGCTGAAGATGAAGGCAGTTCTCAGGAGAACTCTTACACCTCATCTCGAGCAACCCATACAGAACACAAAACAACAACTCACCAAGCTAGTCATTATAGAGAGCTCAATGAGATACTCACAGATCGAGAAATTATGATACAATATGTGCATGCTCAGGAACCTAATCTAGATATCTGAGAACAACCTAATGCATGCTACCGTACTATGTAGATTAGGGAACATACAAAAGAATTCTTCCACAGAGCGATTGTGACCCAGATTGGCAGCTTCAAGAAGCGGGCTATTTTACCTAAATTTAGGGTGGTGAGCAGTGACATCAAGACATTCCCGGATATTTACCGGACGTTTCAATTTCACAAGTTTTAATGGATGGACAATGCGCCTGGTGATTGCTTTTGTCGCCTGACAAAAGAGTTTTATACTTCATATGGAGCTTTGTTGATGAACCTTGTTATGACCACCGAAACCACATAAATGAGGGCAGAAAGATTTTGCTGCTACACTAAGTCAACTTGACTAAATCATTGATAGAGAAAAATCAATTGATATTTCGTAAAGCTCTATCAACCGAATGTTATATTGGTCGAACTTCATGGATACATCATCAGTGAAATATTTAGATGGGAAGCACCATGACGTCACCAATGCAGCCATCATGGAAAATTAGGCTTCTCGAGAAAGGGTGTTGTGGTGCATCGCCAAGCAGATTTCCACAGATGGGGAACAACAAGTTGGGTAACTGCTTCTCCGATAACTATTGTTCAAGCTATGGTGACCTTTCTAGCAAAAGTATGGTGGATTGTTGTCCGAGCGTAATTACGGCCAACGACAAATGACAACACACTTTCCCCATCGCTTCCTCACTTATAATGTGCTTACTGAGTAGTTACCCATTGAGTATAGAGAGGATCAAAGCTAGGTAAATGTGATATAGGTCTCTAAATGAGAGAGCAGCATTTCCTTTCCCTTCTCTGATTGGGAAATTATGCCGCCAAGTAGTGTTTTCTCCCAACCGCTTAGTTGATCGATGGCATGAGGCATCTAGACTCATCAGGTGTCAAAAATAAAAAGTAACATTCTAGAAAATTTTATGTGAGGTGAAGAGCTCAATAGGTCTTTAAGAATGCGTATTGGGGATAGATAGGCATTCCAATGCCAATATTGAAAATATTGTGCATAGTATAGAAAAATGGCTAAGGGGTGTTATCCAACATCTATATAATACCGAAATAAGCAAAATATTGGGCATATTAGAAAATATTGGCTTAAAGGGTGTTAGCGATATACCTAAGTATTTATGAGCTTGCTTAGGAATTGTACCTGCAATGAATACCCTAAACTAAAATGCTTTTTCTTTAAATCACAAAAATTTATGATGCATCCAAGTGTTAGGCCTAGATACCATGTCACATGATCAATTAAAATGATTATGTAGATTAAGTAGTGCCGAAGGACATAGTGAGGATCCTTGGGACAATAAGTAAATATTCCCAAAGGAACCATAAATAATATTTAGATAGGAAAGTACAACTAAACCATGTGCAAGCACATGTGAAACACATGTGAAGAAGCACCAAATGAGGGGACCACCCTAACCGAATTCGGTTAAGGTAGTTAAGGGGACAAAAACGTGCACAAGGGACCACTCCATGTGGGGCCTAACTTCCTCAACAATTTTAGACTCTAAAATACTGTCCCAAATAGATAACTAACCTAGGACTAACAGAAATGGACCCACTAGTGCACCCGATTACCTAGGACCAAAAACAGGTTGACACTAACCTAGTACTAGTTAAAAAGACAACCTAGTACCTAAGATAGGATGGTCCAAAATGTTAGTTATGGTCCTAAAAACATAAGGGTACCTTTGTAATTACCTTACGCTACATAATTAATTAATTTAGAAACTTAATTAATTAATTTAAAGGGGCAAAACCGAAATCACTAAGCAATTTGAGATTTCGGTTACAACAAGAAAAAGAAGACCTAGTACCTAACCTACGATGGTTCAAAGGATTGGTTATGGTCCTAACGACTTAAAGGGTACTTTATTAACTACCTTAGATCACATAAATAATTAAATTAGTAATTTAATTAATTAGTTTAAATAATCAAAATGAAATTCTTACACTAACCTAGTACAACTCAAGAAAACATCGTAGTACTTAACCTAGGATGGTCCAAAAGGGTTAATTTTTGTTCCAATAACTTGAGGGTACTTTATTACTTACTCTAGGTACCTAAATTAATTAAATTAAGGATTTAATCGATAAATGTAAAGTCAAGATGTTGACCAAAACCATAGTCAACACCAATTTCCACATTTGACTAAGTGTTATGTTGTCCTATGTTTAGTCAACTTAGGTGTTGTTTTTTAGTAATTAGTTAATTAATTTATTTAATTAATTTACTAAAACATAACTTGAATAAGTCAAGGTAAGTACCTTAACCTAAAAAACATGTTCAAACTCAATCAAATACACCACTAAAACCAGAAAACAAGCGTGAGAAAAACAGTGAACAAAACGTAAGAAATAAAAATAGAAAATTTCTTAGACGATTTTCAATGTTTTTCAAGGTTTCATCAAGGTTAGTTCAAGGTGGTATTACTAGATTAAGTTCTAATTAAGGTATGCGTGTCTCTCCTGGACTTCTTTCTCCAAGAGAACTTTCTTTCGAACGATTCAAAGATCTTGAAAACTAGGGTTGTTTCTTGTCATTCTTGTCGAACTCCTTTCCCTAGTATCCTTGTTACAATTTCAATGTTGAATAGGTTAGAAATCATGTTGTTGGTATGTGGTGCTGGCTGTTCTTAACATGTATTGTTCTTGAATTATGAGTATCGAATGAACTTATGAACTTGTAATTGCGAAAAGTTAATCTTATCATGATAATTAAGGATCGATAATATGCTAAGTTAAGTCCGTGATGTGTTAAGTGAATATGTGTCTATGGCTGAATGCTGACTTTTGTTGTGATTTTATGAAGATTTTAAAGCCATCAAATGTTAATATAATTATGTCCAATATGATCCTAAAATGTTACTCTAAAAATCCATTAACTAAGAATTGGCTCAATGACATCTATGAAATCATATCTTGAATAAATTGTCAATCTAGTTCCAATAAAGTTGGCTAACTCTATGTGGTCAAAATGAATACATGATAATGGATAGTAACTTATGTAAATGGCTAAGGGTTCATACATATATGAATATACGTAAAAATTGGCCTATGCCAAAAAGAATGAATTTGCTAGTCTAACATCCCAAATCATGAGCCAATACTAATCATATGCCAATTCTTGTGTAGTAAGAGTATCCAATATATATTAAGCACTTCTTAAGTAATATCAATGAATCCATAAACAATGGCATGACATTCCTTGGGACAACTCCCAACATGCTCTACAAGAATGAACTATGAACACATGAAACTCATTGAATGAAGTGTTAATCGTCCATAAACGGTTATATGAATCTACTACACTAAAGTTAGTAAGTAAAGTGAGTTATAATATAATTTAAGGGGTCTTAATTAAGTAAGTTACTATAATGGGGTGTTAAAGGAAGTGAGACAAGTCTTACTTACACCAAATCTAATTTATTAAAATAATACTCACGAATGAAGGTGTTAGAATGTGTGTAACTAGTCTCTTTAACACTTAAGGATGATATGTTAGAACAATTCACATTCATCAATGTAAATTGATGATCATATGAAAGAACAATTCACATTTCATCAATTTAATGTAAGGATGACCAGTCATCAATAGAGTAAGTAGATTTCAATCTAGATACAAGCCTCCATAATGCTTGAGTCAACACTAATAGATGATGAAATCAACATTCACATAAAAGAGATGAGTAATTATGAAAATCAAATGTGCTAATGCTAATGAATGTGGTGACAATATGATAAGAGGCTAATGTGAAAGATGAGAGATATCTCAAATGAGCTCAAGTAAATGTTACCAAAACGTACTCACCTATGAGAGTGTAAAGCTAATGAAGAGACAAGTCTCTATGTACACTCTAATGAAAGTATTGAGACTCATGTATACTTAATACTAATGATGAGAAGAGAAATCATCTATTAAGCTATGATGTCCTCATACTAGAAGCCATCTTCCACGACATATGAGTTGATCGAAATGGAACTTTATACTAAGCAGCGTTAGGCTAGCTATGAGCGGTGATGCCTTCTTACGGGAAGGACAGAGGTTCATGTAACTCTCATGATATGAGACTGTCCGGCATGTTGGGCATGGGTCTCCTTATATCTCCTAGTCTTTCAACCTATACGACCAATATAGAGATCTTGGGGGGTTCAATTCCCATGTACGCTAGCATATTTTTTGTTACTTTGCTCTATGATTCCACCTCTTTTCAGTGTGGGGTAGACACTGGATTTCATGATGCTCGCATGATCTGTGTCGGTTAAGGTTGGAGTTCCTCAAAGTATGAAAGATAATAAAATGAACAATACAGTAGGTGTTTGTGCAAGATAATTAGGAGGTGAAATCAGATTCAAGTAATGGAGGTGCTTTTGTTTTTTATGTTTCTGTGTATGTATCATAATAGGTTAAGATATGCCGCTGCTAGCAAACAAACAAAATGAACAATCAATTCTGAACATTTTTTTGACGGTTAGGATCTTTTTATAACATTTTGCTTATTATCTTGTTAAACATTGTAGAGTTGTAATGATTCATAAGCCAATTATGAAACTGCAAAATGCAATCATGTGTAACTGTATCTGAGTATTGATGTATGTCTAGAGCTATGAGTAGAAACTAGCACTTTATTAAGTAGTCTTGCTTGAAACCGAGGAGAGTTGAATAGGAAAGGATTAGTAGGCTAATTATGTTTGTAAAAAATAAAATAAAAATCGTACCACTTGAACCCATTTTGATCTTGAAATAGACTTTTATTCTCACCTAAACAATTCATAACTTTGGTTTACCTAAAGGTGCATTGGCAAAACTCAGGCTAAAAGCCTAAGTTGAGGGTGAGTACAACACGAGAGAGTTCAACCAGAAAGCTGAAATACAAGTGTATATATGTAAGTAGAAGAGGGATTTTTAATACAAAATTGTAGGAAACAAGGGATTAGTCACTCATAAAATCGAACATTAAGATATCATTTCCCATGCCCCGATCTTATATGACAAGCCAATAAAAGTAATGTAGTGATCCTAGTTTAATTTTCTGAACTATAGAGGGTAGAAAACGAGGGCAAGCGTATAGTAGTTGTTGTTAATAAGAGAAATTATTTTAGAGCATGAGAGTAGTACTCAGTTCCAACCATTCTGTGCGAGGGACTTCTTTGTTTTGAGTGCATTGTGATTGCATTTGACAGTACATTAAGTAAGCTAATAACTCACAGACATATGTGTGATTGACTGTAAGTAATGAAATGTCATATATAAATCCTTATATGTTAGAATCAGTGAATTCGGCTACAAAAGGTGTGGAAAATAGTTATTGCATATTGTCAATGATTTGAAAAGATTTTATGAAGTAAGGGCATGCCATATCTCATAACTTCAAGACAAGTAATGGTTATAAGTTGAGGGTGTTCATCTACGGGGATATCCGAGTACAGTTTAACCCTTAAAATCAAGGAAATACTACTAGAATCGAGTGTATTTTGTATGATTTGATGTGTTTGTAGATGATGCAGGAAGAATGAGACATAGAAGAGAAGAAGTAGTAAATCACGGCCATATGACGGTCCGTGGTCACATCACGGACTGTGTAAGTGACCGTGAGTTATGATAAAAGTAGAGGAATTATTAAGACGTACATTTGAGAAAGTTAAAGTAAAGACTACGGAAGAATTCATAGAGCGTAATCATTTTGATGATCTGTGGTTCAGTTTGTGAACCAGATTCAAGAAAGTAGTGCCAAGTGGTTAAAGTTTGAGAAAACTCAAGTGTAGACTACGGACGTCTTCACGGACCGTGATAATTTTTTTTGTTTGTGATTTTTTCCATCAAGAAGATTCCATATAGCAGTGCGAAGTGTCCAGAGTTTGAGAAAGATGAAGTGAAGACTATGGACGTTTTCAAGGACCGTGGTAATTTTGACGGTCCGTGATTTTGTCCGTCAATAAGATTCCACAAAGCAATAAAAAGTTTCTATAGTTTGAGAAAGTTAAAGTGAAGACTACGGACTTTTCACAGATCGTGATAAATTTGACGGTTCATCACTCTATCCATTAACAAGATTACAGAGAACTCCAAAAGTTTAAGTTTTGAAAATTTGAAGGCAAAACAACAGCCAATTGTATGGACCGTGAAGCCTTTCGCGGGGCATGATAAGGGCTGTGAAGGAAAGAAATAATGCAGTCATAGTTATATTAGTTTTATTTTTAAGGTTTTTGAGATATTGTTTAAGGCGTTTTTTGAATTATTAATTGATCATCGAACCTTTTCAAGAATGAGGCAGAGAGAACTTGGGATTTTTTTCGAGCTTATCTTGTTTTCAAATTACTTGGCAACAAGAGAAAGTTTTACTCTTAGATTATGAACTTTGGTTTTTAGTTTAAATTGGCTATCATAAGCGTTGATGTTAATGTTCTCAATCAATATCAATTGTTAAATATGCAAAATTGTTAAACTTACAATATTGAAGTTAAATTTAGAGTTCGAGAGAAAATAACTATAGCTTCACATCCATTTAAGTGAGCATTTTATAAAAGAACTAATTGTTGTTTGAGAGAATGTAAATGATTATTGTATAATAAGGTTGAGAAGCATAAGATAAAACTTAGTCGATGGGCTTTGTGAAGGTATGATTGGTTGAAGCTCTGATTGCAGAAGAGTTACACAAGTTCTTGTTATAGTGAACACTAACCTGGTTTCTCTAAGTCAATAAAAAACCCATACCTAGTCATCGTTTATAAAATAGATTTGAATTCTTAGTCTTACGTCTAGAGATTGATACTTGCTATTCATACCCATATTCTACTTTTGGTTTAAATTCATTAGGAAATAGTAATAACAATCAAATAATAGCGACAATAAAACATTATCTGAAAATAAATTCTATGTGGGAATGATCTCAACTCTAGTTGAGTTCTGTAAAGTGACAACAACTGCTTACACTTTCATTTGAAGTGTAAGTTTGGATATCTCACAACACTCTGAGCCAACATCTGAATGGCAATCCATAATTGAGCTATGGAGACTTCGTAATATAGGACAAGAGGAGTTGTGTTTGCATTCCTGGCATTCACAATCCTTGCATTAGTTCTATGAGAAGTCATGATCTGAAACATAGAACGTCGAGTTAGAATAGAATAAGATTATGCCTTATGTAGATAAGAGTAACAAGAAAGCAATGTTTTTTTAAACACTTTATAACCTCCATTTCATTAAATATGTGCACTTCACACCCATGAAAAGGACTCTACTTAGTGAGGCTTTTCATACATCGTAGGACACTCAACCTAGTGCTCCGATACCAAGTTTGTCACGCCCCAAGATACCCCCGAGATGCAAACACGATACCCAGGACCACAAGTGATCCCTAGCTGACCATCATGGCATGACCACGAGCATACTAAAGATAATAAACTGATGTGTAAGCTAAATCATTATTGAAATGAAAATATGGGGAATACCCGTATACTATAACTTAGATATTTGAAAATTGATGATTTTAATACAATGAAAATATTTACTCAATACTAAGCTGAAACTAACAATGCCTGAAATAGCCTCTAATTGACTAGAAATACTGGGAAAATCCCCAGCTATGTCTAGTAGAAATTGAAACTAAATGACAAACAATACTAAACTTAAGAATCATGGATAATGTCATCAGAGAATTAGGAATCACAACTGATTCTACTAAAGTGGAGATTTGGAATATCCCTTAGCATGATCTAGATGCTGAGAACCCGAACCTACATCACGAGAAGATGGAGTGCATGTATGCGGTAGTACTTGGAAGGTACTGAGCATGTAGGAGAGATAAAGCTGAAATAAAACATAACTGAATAAGAACAAAAGCAAATATAATATTCTGAATTTGATATAAAAATTCAGAGCAAACTAAATGCAATGACTAAATTTATAACATGTTGATATCGAATACTAACTTAACTGTAAATATGGTTAATGAAATAGAATCTGACTGAACTGTGGAAGCTACTAATAACAGATAATAACACCACATGAGATAAATGTTAATTCCGATGTATAAGATCAATCGAAATTGACCCAATATACCATGCCAAAGGTATAAAAGGATTTTTGCGTGATTGCTAAACTGAAACCCAAAAAAAGGACTTACAACCTGCTTGGCGAGTAGTTTTAGGACTATTTCGGTACAGTGAACCCTGGTCCAACTCATTATTCTGTACTCCCATAGAATTTTGTAATTAGCATCTTATAACTGAATTTATTTAGATACTTGATTGCTTTAAGATGAACATGAAAACCGAGAATGCAATAATTAATCTAATAATAAGCATTAATAATTGAGGCATGTATATATTAAGTAACTTAAATTACTTACCTAGCATGTGTGTTTCAACAACTAAAGAACTACATAGATAGGGTATGAAATTCATGCAATAAACTGAGTATTAACATGTTAATCTGATCTGAAATATATAACTAACTAATTCATGGTAATCAGCTAAAGTATAGAAACCCCAATTATAATTGTGATAAGGGATTCAAGAATCTTATTGAAAACAAGGGATCTAATAAGTGAAAGGAACCCACTAGTGAAATCCCAGATACCTCATAATGAATTCCACAGAGAAATCTTTATAGTATGGGGCTGGAATCTTGTTGTATTCTTAAACTAGGGTTTTTGGCCCTTCTCTTCTCTTGTATCTAATTTTCTATGTTTTGTTTAATTATTTGACTTAGGTAAGTTCTATTTATGTTTCTAGGCTTAAAATAACTAAAACTCTTAATATCGGGTCTAAACGACGCATCTTTGAGGTCCAACGAAGTAGTAAAAGACCAAAAGACCCCTGAATTTCCTGTTGTCGAAGTGACCAACGGACCATGGTCCTAACTACAGTCCATAAGTCTTGAACGTCGCGTATGGATCTAGATTGACGGACCTAGTCCACAGACAGTGGTTCTACCTACGGTCCGTAGGTCCTAGCCATTGTTTGGTTTTCAGAATGGGAACTGTGGACCAAGATTGATGTGCCATTTCAACGAACCGTGGTCCAATATACAGTTCGTCCTATTCCTTTGTCGTTTGATTCAGAGAATAGGTTTTAAGGACCAAGGTCGACGGACCTAATCTATAGATCGTGGTCCAATCTACGATCCTTTCTGTTCCTTTGTCGTTCGATTCATAGAATGGGTTCTGAGGACCAAGGTCAACGGACTTGGTCTATGGACCATGGTCTGTAGGTCTTGGACGTTATTTGATATATTTTGATTTTCTTTGGACCAAGATAAATAGACATGGTCAACGTACCATTGCTCTACCTATGATTTTTAGGTGGCCTCTGTAGATGTCACGTGTAAATCTGAATTCTTGTCTATCTAGGATACGGATTGTTTCAAGGTGAGTATTGTGTTACAACATAATCAATGCACTTAAATATTTTTTTTTGTTTTTCCTTTATATGCTCGAACATTGAATGCACTGACGTCATTCTACCTGTACCTTTTTATGATACAAACACTGGTGTTTAGTGTCATTAACAGGCGCTTTGTTTATACTTTTGTATTCCATTTATCTTTAGTGTGCCTCCTTACTTTCTGTTAGGTTCCACATTTATATTTTAGTTTGGTTATGATGTTGTGGGTCTTGTCTCGACATCTATCGTAGAATTTATAGGTTCGTAGATAGTACTAGCTGAAGAGTCTTTCACTATTTCCTTTTTGTTGTTTTGAGATTTTGAGTTGCTTTGAGTATTTCAAGACATACTTTGGTATACTATCGTGTTAATACATTATGAGTTAAATCTTTGCATTTGAAGTTCCTTTTTATGTTGTGTAAGTCTTCCACTGAGTAGTGAGCGAGGCCAAGCGTTTGCTAGGGTTCGCTTGGGGATCAGCGATGGTTCTAAAGTGCTGAATACGTCCAGGGTGTAGGCTCAAGGCGTGATAAATACTATGAGAATCGATAGTTCGCCCTTGAAAGAACGATTGTTCCTGGAGCAATTTCTCAATCGTTGAATGAATGGTGTTAAAAACCATCTTTTGCTCTTCTTGGAAGTTCGCCCTGAAATTCTTACTGTTAATGAATGTGAAATAATAACTTAGAGATTGATTCGACCCCTAAATTTTGTGAGAACTGGTGGTCAAGACTAGTGGGTTAAGAAAAGACCATAATATCCCTTTGTAAAACAGATGAAATGTCTTAACTAGAGAGGCTTCACTTAAACCGTCATAACTTTTTATTCACAGCTCGAAATTAAGTAAACTTGGTGGTATCGAAAAAAGCACTCAAAGGCCTTCAGTTTTAGGTCATTGTTCACCTAACTCTTTATATTCTTAAAGATATAATTGTTTGAATTTGATCCAAAACAAAAATTGATGAAAGCTCGAGGTATTACACATGGACTATGAAGTTCTTGAGCCATGGGGAGTGTTACATTTGTCTTCTAGAATTACATGGCCTAAATTAAAGCTAGAAGATGACGTTGGGAATAAAAATAATTACAAAGTGCACAGCAGAATAAATTGTTATATTTTAGTTATTTTCTATTTCCTAGTTTGTTTAAAACTCTGTTACATCTTATTAAGTATTAGTTCTTCAATATCAGCAAACCATAACTTTATATTAGTTATTTTCTGTTTCTAGTTTGATTAGAACTCTGTTAGTTACTTTTAGTATTAGTTCCTCAATTTCACAAAACAGTAACTTAATTTTAACATATTTCATATCATTACTTTACATCATCTTAATTCAGATGCGATGTATTTATTAAGTCTATTTTACAAATAGAAATAACTTTTCCCTTTTCTTCTTCAATTAGTTCTTATTCTTCTCTATTAAAAAGTAAAATAAATGAACATAATCATAACATATTTCATGCTTCAAAACAATGTTTAAGATAAAAAGACAAAGTAAAATACTAAATTATGACATGATCTTAGGAGCTAGAAACTTGGTTTAATTTCGCCTGTATGAATAAAAAGATTACTTTGAACACACAAATTATTCAGAAAACCATAAAAAAATTCCACCTATGAGATTCTATTAAAAAAAATAACAAAGAAAAGGAAAATGTTTAGAAGTTAATAATTTTCACAACTATTAGGCAAAGGACATAATGTCCAAAACCTATTTAAATAATGAATATTCTAGACTTTTGGATGTCCCTTCTCCCATTTAAAAAAGTGGAGACTTGATGGACTTATGTAGATTTCAAAATCATAGAAAAAATTGGCTCTCAATCGATTTGGGGGAATAGAAATTTACAAATTCCAAAGGGATAACAAATTCAAGGTTATACATTCTGGGATATGGTTAAATTAAAATTTAGTTGTCATCATGACTTGAGATTTCAAATTGTAATAGTGAAGACATACTTTTTCAGAAAAGGAGTAGATGAATAGAGACAAATATTAGGGTGTGGGCTATATTTGGAGGAAATATGAGTCAAGAATTTGGTTTCATTATGATTTAATGGGGAAAAAATGGATCAAAAATGGTTGGAGGGAACTATTTTTTCAAACATAAACATGGTTTCAAGCTTGCGGTTGATACGAATGAAAATATTTTTCAATTTTTTCATTACTCAAAACTTTTGTTAAACCCTTTTTTTAAGATTGAAAAAATGAATGCTCTGCTAATAAAACAAAACATTATAATAGCGCCTATTATCTGTTTCCTACCCTCTAAAACGTTTGGTCCCCGATCCCCACCACCCTACATATTACCTTCACCCTCTAGCACCCTCGTTGATTCCATCTCCATCACCCACACCATATCTTAAACCCTCTACACTAATAGAGTTTTTCTAGAAAACATTTTCCTTCGTACCAAACACAACAAAAACTAATGTTTTTTTCTTCACGGATTATAAACATCATTATTTATATGTATATATAATCATGATAATGATAATTAAATTTGTATATATGAAGTTTGTGTGACAGATGGTCTATGGTTGGACTTTCATACATCTTCATGGAACATTCAGCTGAGAAACAACAACTATAAAAAGAATCATTGATATCACAGTGAATGCGGGGATAAAAGAGATCCTAGATAGGTTTAGGTCATGATCACGTATCCTAATTGGGAAAGAAGTTGTTGTTGCTACAAGATCAAATCTTGATAAAAACTTGACTCATGGTTTTATTAATTCTCTGCAGCCTTCTTGTTTGGCTTCCTCCAAACCCTTACCAGTTAGAGTTTAACTCCCTTTTCTAACTGCATGAATCCTGGTAGTGCCACCTATATTTCACTTGAAGATGTTCAAGATTTTGAGAACTACACTCGCATTGTGATTATTCTCCTAGATACTGAGTTATTCATAGATATATATTTAAATGATGAATAACTCGTATCTAGGAGAATGAATCACAACACAAGTGTAGTTCTCAGAATTTTAAACATACTCAAGTGAAATGCAGGCGGCAAAACCATGATTGCCGGACTTAGCAAAAGGAGTTAAACTCATAACTAGTAAGGGTTTTGAGGAAGCTGAAAGACAAGGCTGTAGAGAATTAATAAAGCCACGAGTCAAGCTTGTAGTGGCATTTGATCTTGTAGAATCAGCATATTCTTTCACAATTATGACATGTGATCATGCTTTAAAACCATGTAGGATCTCTTTTCTCCCCACTTTCACTGTAGTATCAATGGATATTTTTATAGTTGTTGCCTTTTGCTTAACTGAGTTTTCCATGAAGATGTATGAGAGTCCAATCTTAGACCATTTGTCGGACGAAATTCATATATACAAATTTAATTATCATCATTACGATTATAGATACATATAAAGAATTAAACCAATAAACGATGAAGAAATAGGCTGGAGTTTTTGTGGTGTTAGGTACAAAGGAAAATATTTTCTAGAAAAAATCAATGAGTGTAGAGGGTAGAAGGTAAGGTGTAGGGTGGTGGAGATGGATTCTACGGGGGTTCTAGAGGGTGAATGTAGGGTTTAGGGTAGTGGGGATTGAATGTTGGGTGTGTTCAAAGGTAGGAAAAAGAAAATAAATGTAAGTTATGAAGATTTGATTTATTAGTAAAGAAATCATTTTTTCAATCTTTAAAAAAGAGAGTTCCTCAAAAGTTTTGAGTAACAAAAAAATTGATCTAGCGTATGTACCAACAATCGTTGTAGCACCAAGAATGACCTGATCTTCTATAAAAAATTATATTTGTTATTGTATAGAAACATGTAAACTTTTAGCCTCTTCTTATTTAATATTTTATGAGTATAGTTTACGTAATAGTAAGATGATTAAACAAACCATAAATTTTTTTGGGTATCATTTTTATTCATGATAACTTGGTTAACAATCACATGAATGGAGTTGGTGGTGTTGATGATCACAAAAGATTGATCATTTGGGGCCAGGTTGATAAACTGAGTCACACACTCAATAACTCTAAACAAGTAAGCATCGGTACCATTATAGTAGTGGTATCATGATCTTCTTTGATATACATTCAATATATAATCAGAGTAGATATTTTGACCTTAATTGACGCAACTTCATTCTCGTCATTCTTTAAGCAACCCATTAATTAATAACTTTATTAATTTTATTTACCATAGTTATAATATTTATTACCTTTTAATTATTAAACTTCTAATTGTGAAATCACTCTTGATATTGCCTATACCACACAAGTAGTATTCCCTTTATTTGGGTAACTAACCAAACGTATATACATTATTAAAATCCCTCAAACTATAGTTCAAACTCATCATTCGAATATCTTCAACATGCATCATCGAGTCATCGCCTTACTCAATCCTTCAAAATTGATGAACATTCTTAACCTAATCACACATCATTTTCATAAAATTATCACTTTCACCATAGTATTAGGTCTAACCTTAAATTTGTACACGCATACCAACTTCTCACATGATAATTACGCACAAGCTATCATATAAGTGAGAGTGAATGGAATAAAGCAATAAGAATCAAAATTTGATCAAGTACGCACGTTAAAGATCCAAGAAATGAAGATTTTTCCTAAAAGTCACTATAGCGTCTCAAAGATAAGTACAAACGTCTCTGTACTTATCCTCGAGACTCTACTTAGACTCAGCTTGTATACATGAGACCTATGAACCTAGGACTCTGATACCATTCTGTCACGATCCAAAATTAGACGTGATGACACTCATCTTATCCCACCAAGTTAAGTCAGCCTAAAATTCAATTGTTAAAATAAAGTGCGGAAATTTTATAATCAACTCAAAAATACCCGCAAAATCTGATTGTCACGTGTACAAGCCTCTAAAGTATTACAAAATTTAAATTAGTCATGTCAAATGTAAATGTATTTCGAGAAAATTTTGATCATATTTTTCATAATTAAGAGATCAAGCTTGATCTTGGAGCTACAACACTTTTAAATTTATTAATTTTGAAACTTCTTATAAGTATGGTTATAGCCTAATTATTACCACTCATGTTAGATTTGTATAAAATTATATTTAGTAGTTGTAAAGAATGAAGCATGGAGCAAGAAATTCTGAAGAAGTAAAAAATTTGTTTTTATACAATAGGTAATGATGGGTTGTGTGAGAGTACAGGGGGAGGGGATGACTTATGAAGAATTATAATATATAAAAATAAAGAAAATAGATGAGTAAAAAAGACATTTGAGTAGGTAGAATATTGTTATAGGATGAAGAACATTGAACATGATTTATTTATTATACAAATGAACTCTTTGGAGACATGGGGCACCCACTTGACCCCGCTCATACAAATTCACTTAGATTTTAATGCATATTAAAGATATATATTTTTTCCAATTTTGGGTGAATGAAATTTACATATACGAACGACGTAAGAAGATAAAAATAATGTCAAATAATTCTATGTCCCATTTATTTAAAATTATCTAAAATCTAATAATTTCGACACAAAAAAGAAATCTTAAATGTGAAATGGAGGGCCCTAAAAAGAAATTTTACAACTTCAATATTTTCTCATGTCAAGGGACCTTTTGACAAAGAATATGGCTAAAGGTTAGGGCTATTATGGTTTTAGTACCTGTTATGATATTATGGTTTATATGAATGATAAGAAACTCTAATCTTCATGGTAGATAGTTCCCTTATAAGAAGGTTATTCATGAGAGAAGTTATTCCAATCATAACTTTACCTTCTTAAAATTTCCTTTATTGAAAAATATATCTATCAAATTACCTCATATGTTATAATTTTTGGAAGAATGAAAGTCACTTAATGACATATGATTGTTAGAGGAATCCCTCTTCCGTTTGATGGTTTATATGCAAAACACATAATGCACCAAAGGATATCCCGGGACCTAGTGCTACTGCCATTTGTATAAAAAAATAGTGAGATAACTATTTTAGGGGTGAAAGGAAAGAGAATTATTTATTTCAAAAATCTTATTACTGAAGTACTAACAATTAGAGGAGTTTAGCTTTTGTAGAGATAAAGATTATATTCCTTTTACTAACTTGTTATGCTCAATAGATAGAAAAGAAGATAGAAAGTTCTCTATAGTGTTGTGAAGGAGGTACAAGTTGTAAACATAGTAACGGAAGATGACCCAATTCAGTTAAAACACCCTCTTAGGGAAGGCAACACACTATTTATTTTTTTTGCCAACTTATCTATTCATTTTACATATATACACATGATGGAGAATATTTAAGAAATTCCACTTCTAGCAAAGAGAACCATGAACATGTTTAAAATGAATTTGCCTTACTTAAGACCTACTCAAAGAAAAAACAAATAACTCTATATCAATGTTCATTTCTCACATAGGTTGCATCATGGATAGTTGTAAAATATATAATCAATTGATTACCAAGCAATGTTAGTTCATATAAACTGTTAAATATGCCACTAGGTAAGAGATTAAGGTGCACAGTAGTAACTGACTACTACTTAAGCATTTAAGTGATTGATTTTATATTGTTTTACATGCAACTATGTGATTTTATTTGTTTTTTAAGGTTATTTAGCTAATATTTACTCATTTATCATACATCTTTACTTTCTACCCATTGTTTGTGGCATTAGTCTCTTTGATATTCATTCTATCAGGGTAGAATAATGGAGAGGGTCAATGAGTTCTTAACAACTAGTTCTCTCTAAAATATAAATACTAACTTAATTAGAGATTACTATATTTATTTTTATAAGAATAACAACCCGATTCATCAAACCGTGTAGACACCTACTCTACTATATATATATAGGAAAATACTGAACCCCAAACTTAACCCTCAGATGAAGCCTGTCCCACATAATCACACACAATTCATATCTGGTTCCATCTCACCTTTTTCATGTAACAAGGATCATTAAAAATCATCCAAAGTATTTAACATGTAAATATGGTATATATAAAAACAATTCCAATATTTAAATACAACACTAGACCACTCATGGACTAATATGTCACAAATCTAACATAACAAATAAACTTAGTTTCTCATGGAACTCACACACAAACTACTAGTGTACTAACATGGTATCCGAGCAAACTATTACTAGTACATACTAGGCGTGGAATTCGAGCCAACCCTTAGTATTATGTATTGCTTAGGTACTCAAGCCAATCATCAGTTTCCCATAACACCGAAGCTGGAATGTCAAATAGGAAAGGAAGGGTTTCATTTGTTTGACTATTTCTTCAAACTCATGAAACCCATCTACAGTTCGTAGGAGAATGTATGAGTCATAGATAGGGTTCGTAGGAACTAAGTTGAGATTTAGGAAAAAATGAGTTTTCAAAGTTGAATTGATAATTGAGCAAGATAAGTCATAGGATGAATTACATGCCATAGGAAGTGCCAGTGGTGTTAATTCAAACTTTGTAAAATTTTGAACTTAAAGTTAGGATTACGAGTAAGGTCTACGGACTGTAGACCAGCTTACAAGTTCTCAGACTTACTCTTAGGAATTGGCCAAGATTTAGGCTCATTAAGTGATTCGATGATTGACTAGTATGAGGAGTAGAAAGTTCTATGGACCACAACTGAAAATTGTAGGTAACTTCCGTAGTTTATAAATAGAGGATGATTTGGTCATTTCTACCAACCAAAGCCTAAACTAATTTTTTCTTGGACCTATAACTTTCGTATGAACATTTTTACTCTTACAAACTAAGCCAAATTTCTTCCATTCACTTACAATTCTATAATCTCTCTTAATCTTCGGATTCAAGGCCTCAATATCCATTGCTTTTTGTTCTTTGATTATCAAGGTCGTGGGAATTCACTAATGGATTTCTTTCATCCATTGGGTCCAAAAACAACTCCAATCTCCAATTCAATTAGGGTTTTATTTAAATCTTCATAGATTCTTTTTCTTATAATTCTATTGATTTTGTTATATCTTATTGCATTATTTAACCTAATTACATGATTTATAATTGATTTCATCCAGACCCATGTTTTTTTCTTTGAATTTCATCTATAACGTATGAATAATGTTCATGAACTGTTTTGTGATTTTGTGCATTTTCTTTCTAAAAGGATTAAGTTATGATTTAAGGATGATTTTACATTAAGTATCAATGATTTGTGAATGTTATTCTCGTGATTTGAAAGAAACCATGATTATTGATGCTTAAGAAGGTAATTATTTATATGAATAAAGTTATGAATTCATGGTTTTGAAAAAACCTACTCTTATACGACTTTATTATTTGAATTGGTATTGCGATCATTCCTTTCCTAATTTTATACTTTCATATGTGACTTTATCTAATTCCATTGGGATTTAACTTGGCACAAAGAGGACTTTAAGGTAGAGGTTCAAATAGGGTGTTCTCTAATTTCACTCTCTAGTCCGAAACTACATGCCCTCGTAGGACGGTCTTAATTAACCTAGCTCTTGTGCATCCACATAGCCTTGATGATATGATACATCGTTCTTTTTTTTTTGTAATTAGATCTTTTTTTTTCAATGTGGGAGTAACATAAAGTTCCATATTGTAGCTCATATGGTCCATTGTCGGTTAAATCTAACATACCAGAAAAGAACTATGATTTCCCTCAAAGATTTATACTATGTCCTTGTACTAATGCATTGGCCTTGTTTCATGTTTCTTTTTAGATCATTCTTTACTAAGGTTTTAAATGTTCTAATTGGTCATGCATTACTTGTTCTAAGCCTATAATGATATCATATCTACGTTTATGCATATTTTCCCCATACTTAGTACATTTCGTGTATCAATGCATAATCGTTCCTAAATTGTCTCATAATGTAGTGCCTAACACTCTTTCTCCTCTCACTTGTGGCTAGTAGTTTTCTTTCCTATGAATATTAGTGTGTCCCATATGTTGAGGGTTGTGTTACCAATGCTACATTTTGTATGTATTTAGTTTTCAAACTTTGTACGTTATGTAAGGGTTACAGCCCAACCACTCTTATGTTGCTTAGAATGGCTTGTCAAGACATAGTTATGATTCCACATTTTTGTTAAACCTGTCTTTCAGAATATGAGACGTTCTACTTACACTCTCTTATTGTATATTCTATTTTATCAGATGTATGTCAAGCGGCTTATATAGGGCCCTCGATGTCTTATGTGTCATTTCACATATAAGGTATATTTTGGATCGTGAAAATTTCATATTGTTGTTTTACCCTAGTCAAAAAACAATCAAAAATAACGTGCACAATCACAATTAGAGTGGAAGACACAAGTAAATTAAAACGGTTTATGTTATGAGCTTATCAATATTAAGTGAATTCACTTTCAACATTTATTTCCTAAACATATATTACAAGCTCATTTCACATGGATTAGTCAATATGAACAAAAAAATAGTTATATACACCTATATATCAATAGCCCAATACTAGAACTTTTAAGAGTACAAATTTATTCCTCATGAAATTACCTCCACGGTCTCATGAATTAATACTCTTCCCGTTTATTCAGTTCCCTTAATTGCCACAAGTCTTAGAAATGTCTATAACTAGAAATTTTATAACACTTAACATGTGATCATCACTCATTAGCTCACCAATCCATATGTAACAGAACTGTATTCGCTTTTCTAATTGATATAGAAAGTAACACAATTAGGAAATTCTCTATTTACTATTCACTGAATAATAATTTTGTTGTTGGCAAAAGAATAAAGACCATTTCTATTCTAAGGTGGGGAGTTTTAGTTTCCCCATTGATAAAATTTCCATATTACTAGAGTATTTCTCCTTCTTAAAATTTGAAAAAAAAAACGGTGATTCAATTTTTTTTTGATATTATTTGTTTTATTAGGATTAATGTCTATTTCTTGAGTGACTTTGATGGGCGACGTGCTCCATTCTTAGTATTGCACAGTCAGTCCCGCAATAATAGAGGCGTGTAGGCAAGCACATAGAAAAGTAGTATGTCTCCGCGACAAGCATATTAAAGTACTGAATATCCCGAGGAGTAGACTTCCTAATGCTGAACTGTATTCCTTAGGTACGCAGGTTCATAGGTTCGTATGAGGAGCATTCTGTTATCGGCCCTTCTTTCAAAAATGTGGTGTTTTCACTAACTCTTTGTGCCTATTTTTTAAAATGAGTATGTGAACAGATTGCTTCTCTTTTGCAGATACGTCTACTTTCTCTCTTTTTGTTCTAGGCCCCCAACTAGAGCTATTGCTTTTCGGCTTCGATATGTTAGCCTAAACCACACCAACAAGAAAACTAAAGGTTAACAAGCAAGAACTAAAAAACCCTAACCCTTAGTCATTATTTTTCCCTGCCTTAATAGCAATAACTAAACCTTTTTCCATTCAGACTAAGTGCCTAAAAGACTATGCACAAAATCTCTATCCATCTACAAGAATATTATGAAATAGAATATTTGTCTAGTTGTTCAGTTCAGAAAACCTAGCCTACTTGGGGCAAAGCAAATGCTGTAGAAATTTGATTGCGGACTTTGTCTCCTTTCGTAATGTTTTTAGCTTATTTTGGGCGTAAAATATTAAAACAATACAAAATAAATCACAAATGGCCTAAGTATTTTAAAATTATATGAGAATCCAAAATGCTAGGCCAACCTCATGATTTCCCACCTAATCTAGCTCTTTCCCACTCTGAATTCTTCTAGGATTACCAACATCATGGATACACTAGTGCCTTATGGTAAATAAAATCAAGAATTGCCTCTTTTAAGAGCTACCCAAGGTGTTACACTCTAAAATCTTCAAAAATTCACATTTTCCCTACCTTAGGATGAATTTAACCCCCCATCCCCACCCCCACACATACACACGGTCACAAATATATTCGCTAAGGTCTAAATCTTGAACTATACAAGTAGGGGATCAAATTGATTATGTTACTAATTTCCTCTTGATAAACTGTTAAATTTGCCTTAATTCATCGTTTTTTTCTGATCCACAACTTTCTTGGATAAATATGGACAATTTTTGGGTTTTTTTTACTAACTTTACAAAAACTTACCCCACTATAACAGCCTAGACCAACTATTTTCCTTACTCGTAATGAAATGACAGGTTTTTACAATAAATACTAATTTACTCATCGCTCGTTCCCGAGCGATCACACTGAAAACAACTATCTAAGTCAAGAAGAAAGTAGTGACCGACTACTCAAACAAATGACGATGTTTGTCCTGTAGGTCCTCCTAGATTTATCAAGTAGCCTACTCAAATATATGATGCTTCTATCATACCTTTACCAATCTAATTTCCTCTCTTCTCAACTTTTGGAAATCATAATAAAGCATAGAAACTATCTCTTCTTCCTATTGTAGATACTTTTATAGTACAATTAAGTCTTACTTTATAATGTACTCCCCATACCGTGGTACCTTTTCATCATGGATGCATGGAACACTGAATGGAATATAAATAACTTGGTGGCAAGCAAACCTATACACTACTTTCCCTACATTGTCAAGAACCTCAAGTCATTTTATTTCAGAGTGATATGAACTCAAACAGAGGATTTTAACTATTTGGAAATGCAATGCAAAATTAGGGGAAACAATGTTCAGATTCTACCTCACCAGTTCAAGCCTTGACGAGTTCAGCCCATAATTTTCCTAAAATAAGAATTATTTTCCATTTTCTTATCCCTATAAACTATTAAAACGCATAACTATTAATAATATAATCCCAACATCCATTAGAGACTTAAAATCCTATATATATGTGCATCCTAGATTCAAAACAAACCCAAAGATCATATCAAGCTAAATATAACTAGGCACCTAACACCATCTTTTCAACAAATTAATTATGAATAACACTAGAAAGGAATGCATAATAACATATTCTCACTATCATCCCACAAAACCCTCTTCCTGGTGGGTCCCAACCAATAACAACTATTCAAAAATTAGAATTTCCCACTGTCACAATTTATCCTTTTCCCTTACCATCTATACCAATGGTAAGTCTATGCCAATTTAACAAGACACTTCCAATCAATAACATAACCATTAAATTATAGGACTGGACTAGCCCAAAACATGTTCAGTAAATCATATAGAAATTAATCATTAATTAGACACACATAATCAATTTAAGTACTTTTGTTGTCCATAATATCACACAAATACAAGTAATTACACATACCGCACATGCAAAAATTCAGGAAATACAATGCATAAAGTAACCATCATTAAGTCATATTGTTATGGAAAGACATGTTCATTACCTCTTATTCATATCATTAATAACCTCAAACTAATCACCCAAGCATTCACATGACTCTTAAAGCCAGATACCAAACAGAACCTTTCCCGATTCTAATCTTTCTTGTTGAGTCCTTTTAGTTGTAACAATGAAATCTAGATTACCTCGTCAAGAAACCAATAGGAATCTCGAGATACAATTGGACTAACCTCGTATGACAAATGACCCGCAGCACAAAAGTAGTGAAGAAGTGACACAAGTTTCTCAAATTATTTATAAACTGACGATCCAATATTTTGACCCTAATACCAAATTGTCATGATCCATAACCCGACACTTACCTTCGCACATAATCACACACGTGGGATCTGATACAAAATTGTCATGATCAAATCCTCTTGTCATACGTGCACCTAATTGAGGACCTAGATAGGAGAAGCATTAACCCCAAACTTAAATGTCCCACATGATCACAAATAATCAATATATGAGTTCAACTCACCTTTCATATAACCAGGACAATTCAAGACTTCATAAAACATCAGTTGTTGTTTTTGACATGAAAATATGATCGACATAAGAACCATCCTAGAATTTAGCCAACCATTTATGGAACAACACGTGAAAAAAACATATTTATGAAACCTAGTTCTCTCATTAGACCTATACACAAACTTATACTATATCGGTATGATAGTAAGTTGATTGTTAGAACATATAAGGCGTGGTATCTGAGCCAACCATTAGTAGTTTTAATTAGTGTCGTACTTTAGTTAACCACTATTATTATATACTGGTGTGGTACTCGAGCAAACCACTAATCACAAAAAACATGTACAATTAAAATCACAATGAACAATCACACTTGAAGCCATGTATAAACTAAACAAGTTCATTGCATGAGATTATAAACATGAAGTCATTTCACCTTCACCCTTTATTTCTTGAACATAAATTATACAAACATTTCACATGGAACAGTCAATATGAACAAACATATACATATAAACCTATGTATAAATAGCCCAATATTGGACCCCATTATCTCCCTAGTCCATCAATTAATACACTTTCCATTTTTTCAGTTCCCCTTGATTTTCACATGTCCCAAAATTGCTATAACTCAAAATTTTCATAATACCTAACCTTAAATTCACCACCAAACCATCCCGAAAGAAAATTCAAGGTTAACAATCAATAACTATAAAACCCAACCCATATTCATTATCGTTACCCACTTTCACAGTAATAACAATAACATTTAGCCTTATAGAATGCACAAAGGTCTGTGCATGAAACCTCTCATCAATGTACAAGAATATTATGAAATAAAATACAAGTCTAACTATTCATTTAAGTAAATCGAGCCTACCTGACCACCAAGCAACTCCTGAAGTCTAATTGCAAACTTTGACTCCTTTTGTGAGGCTTTTAGCTTGTTCTTGATCTAAAATAATAATACAATACCAAATCAATCACAAATGGCCTAGATATTCCATATTTTATTATAATCCAAAACCCTAGGATAACCTCATTGCCCACTATTAATTTTTTAAGGATTATCAATCTCATGATTACTCTAACACATTATGATAAATAAAATCAAGAATTGCCTCTTTTATGAACAACTGAAGGTCTTACACCCTAAAATCCTCATAAACATGGATTTTTTTCACCTTAGTGTAAATTCAAACCCTTCAATCATGCCACAAATATATTTTTCAGACCTAATAAGCGAACTACAAAAGTGGGGAATCACATTGCTTACCTTTACAAACATTCTTCCAGAAAACCTACTATAATTTTCCCCAGGTCACTCTTTTCTTCCTTAAAAAGTTTTTTGTGTGATTATTGGCGATTTTAGGGGTTTTCTGTATTTACAATGTTTTATCACGCTATAGCGGTCCAATTAGACCCCTGATCCCTCTATAGCAATCCAAATCAATTTTCTTTTATTTTTTTACTCATAAAGATAGGACAGATAATTAAAATAATCTTTTTAAAGCTTTTTTAATCAAGGGTAAGCTATAGAAAAAATATAATTTCTGTCTTCTAATTTAGTTTTTGCTAAAATCCAAAATTGTGTGACGTCTAGATTGAAGTACAAATCTACAATTTTGCTTAGATTGAAGTACAAATCTACAATTTTGGGCCTATCCTTTGTATAGTTTTTGTTTTTCTAATCAAATTTTGACTCAATGCGTATTTCAATTAAAAAAGGTGCCACATGACGATATCACTTAGGAAGTTGTCACAAACTTTAATGAAGTATTAGATAATTGTCATGATACTACTTTGTCATTTAACATGGGCACAAAATTCAAGCAAAAGTTATATATTCTAAGGGGAAAGGAGATAAATTCATTGAGAGGCTTTTTGAAAACCGTAGAATACACAAGAAGAATTCTTGAAAAGTTTTACATCTCTCTAAGCTTGTAGAGAATTCTAGATGGACTAGATTGTAAATATATAGGGACCTGTATCATAAATTTTTGTTTATACTTTAGCCCTCAGAAGAGTAATATAGATAGCAGAGATCTCATCTTAAACTCAACCAAGGAAGTGCAAAGAATTCCACAATCAATATAAAAAGTCTTATTACAAATTTTCTTGTTTCGTTCTTCATTGTATTACTGATCTATATTTGGAAAGACTTACTTGATCTTATAATATTGTAAGAGATCCATCACTTAGTTGTCATGTGTCACACGGACCATTAGTCAAAGTCTGGGTCTTTGAAAAAGTGGTATCAAAGCCAGATTATTTCTAAGGAAATGGCTAATTATAGAAAGATCAATGCTGCTAGCACAACCAACGTCAGGTTAAATGGTGGAAAGAAGCATTGAATGGAAAGGAAGAACCATAAGAGTAATAAGGAATTATTTATTGACCTTCAATCACTGAAGCTAGTAATAAGGAACGTGGTGAGGAGCCCATTAATGATATGCCTTGAGTAGATTGGATTGTGACGGTTGACAAGGTGAGGCATGTTGTGTAGATCTTAAGCAAGCCCGTGAAAAAGGTCGGCATAAATTTTAAGACACTCGAGAACTTCAGCCTTTAAGAGAATGCCAACAACCACAAAGAGTTAGAGGCGCGTATGCATGTAAAGTGTGAGAGGGATGAAATAATCACTTCATTGAAGTGTAGTGTCATAGACTAGGAGTCTTACTAAAACACCGTGCACCACTTTACAACATACTCACGAATCTTTCGCGATCTTGTATGCTCAAGTAAGCCTTTTATGCTAAGATCGCTAAGAGAATGAAAGGAAAGACTTAGAGAATTTTTTATGAGGGTTGTATATTTAATGGAAGATTGCTTAGACTTTGTTGTATGATTTACAAATGGGAGCCCTTATATTTTTACTACTCCATAGGGGTATAAAGTGTATAAATTACTACAAAAGTCCCCAAGTTATTTCCACTTTGGTCCATGTTCTAGAAAAGTCTACACTTTCTAGGATTTTCCAAAGCTTTCCTAGAAAATATCTAGTTTTTCTTCTAGAACTCTCCAAAGCCTTCTTGAAATGTCTAGGGGCTTCTAGAGTTTTATATACACCTCTCCTAAACTCTAGACACTTCCGCCCCTATTCGAATGCAAAATCTTACTAAAAATTGGCGGGACGTGCCACTCTGCCCCATCTATTGATGCGACGACCGCGTCACATCATCGCTGCATCCGCAACTAAGTCTTGTCTTCTTGTATGCACGACCAAGAGTCCATTAACTCGATTAATGCCCTCGCGCAACTCCTTCAAGTTTTTCCATATCTCTTATAACTCAAAGTCGCGATCTACCTCCTTCCTAGGAGGAAAGCGCCTCGGAGGCTTCTTTGTATCACGATATTGAAATCTTTTTCGTATAACGTGACAAGTACTTTTTAGCACCATTTTGTTCTTTTGAACTTGTAATGGTGTCTAAAAATGTCGACTTCTCCTTCATAGGATTTTTCTTGAGTTGCATGGCCGTTAATCGTTCCTGCCCTTTTGTCTTCGGTGACTTAATGATGGGACATGCATGTCCCTCCTTGCTCCATCAGTAGAAATCATTGGAGATAAGGATCGATCACAGCGTGGCACTGCTGAATGAAATCTTTCCCAAGAATGATACCCAAGACTTAAAAAGTAGTGATACTGAAATTTGTCTTACCTTGCAACTCGCCTAGCACGATGCTTACTCCAAGCACAACTCCACACACGGGAGTCTATGGTGCATTCACCATCCTGAAATTGGCGTTATTTGAACTGTATCTCAGTCTCAAACGTTTCATTGCCGTCTTGGTCATAATATTGGCATCTAAACCTGTGTCGACCATAGAAAGAGCGGGTCTTCCATTGATTGTGATCTCGACATACTGTGCATCATATTCTTTTTGCTTGCCTAGTTTTTTCGTAATTGTCCCGCATAGTCCTATCAAGCCCATCTGCGTCATTTCTACCCATTGTTATTGATTTTGTGCATCCTTCTCCTTCCGCTCTCATAGGATAGCACCAAAAATCTTTAGTTTAGGGCACCTTACACAGCCATGTGACCCACCGCACCTGTAGCAACCCTTCCTCTTTGTAGGTTCCATCCGCCCTTCTCTCTACGTTGCCATGACGTCTAGACTTCTTTCCATCAGAATTATAGGTATCATACTTCTTGGGATATGGCTGCTGCTCCTAGACTTTGCCATGATCTCCCCCACCATAGTCGTGACCAGCTTTCCTGTCTTCTTCTCTGGCTCTATCGGGCTTCTCATGCCTGAAGTCTATTAATGCTTGAGATTGCGTGATGGCTTCATCAAAAGTCCTGAATTGTCAGCATTCCAACTTCTTCCTAGCCCAATTTTGTAGCCCATCCATAAAGTGAAACAACATATCATCATCCGTGAGGTTGGATATCTACAGCATGAGGGTGGTGAACTCCTGCACATATGCGTGTATGCTGCCCATACGCTTTAGCTCCCTAAACTTTCGCTTCGCCTCATAGATGACATTATTAGAGAAGAACGCCTTCTTAAACTCCTCTTGGAATTGTTCCCAAGTGTTAAGAGTGAAATGCCTCTTCCCTATTTCCAACTTCCAATGCCACCACCAAAACATGGCCATCTCAAAAACATACAACATAGAGGTGTTGATCTTACTCTCTTCGCTCTTCAGCCTATTGCACTTGAAGTAATTCTCTAAATGCCACAAAAAATTCTCCACATTTTGAGAGTCATGGACGTCTTTGAACACAGGTGGGTTAGGATTCTCGACCTTGGCCTCCATATATCGGTCAAATGACGATGATCCTCCAACTTATGCACCTTCATTGAGTGCTTTTATCTCGTCCTTCATGTTCTCAATCGTGATCAAAGCCTCCATGAGCCAACACTTAATGGAATTAATACCCTCCGTCATCTCAATCTAGGTACAATAGTTTCCTCCAAATTTTTGCGGATGTTGTCGTTCTTTTCAAAGGTGAAATCCTCAAGAGTCTTGAACTTGCCATCAACCACATTCAAATGTTGAACTAATATCTCCACGGTCTACCTCACCGTTTCTATCCATGTGATCCACCCTTCTCCAAGTGTTACATTAATGAGCTCCTTGCCATGGTCATTGTCACTCGCTTCGATGGTCGAAGGCGGTGAGATGTTAGCGCCTCACTTGGTGTGGGATCTTGAAACACTTCCTCATAACCCTTTTGAAGTTTCTTTCCCTTTTTGTTCTTCCTTCCACCATCCAAATGGATATTGGTGGTGCAATGTTGTTTACTTCTCCCTCGGTATTAATTCCCTTAGTGCAAACCTTCGATGTAATACCACGTTGTCATGGACTTAGAGCCTTCTAAAGTTGCGACACTTGACAACTTACTCACAAATTTTTCATGATCTTGTAATCTCAAGTAAGACTTTTATGCTAGGATCCCTAAAAGTATGAAAGGAAAGACTTAGAGAATTTCGGAAGAAGGCTTTATATTGCTTGGAAGATTGCTTACACTTGTTGGATGATTTACAAATGAGAGACCTTTTATTATATGAATCTCTAGCGATCTAAAGTGCAAATAAAAATTACTACACAAGTGTCTAAATTATTTACATTTTGGTCCATGTTATTGAAAAGTCTACACTTTCTAGGATTTTTCAAAGTTCTCCAAGAAAATATCTAGTTTTTCTTCTAGAATTCTCCAAAGACTTCTAGAAATATCAATGGGCTTCTAGATTTTTCTACATACCTCTCCAAAACTCTCAACTCTTCCTCCCCTATCCGAACGCAAAATCTTACGAAGAATTGGAGGGATGTGATAGTAGGCTCATGAAGGAATTAAGCACAATTGAAAGAATAAAGGCTGAGATGGAGGTTCTCAAGGAAAGAATTGAAGCTTGAGAATCTTCCATACCAATGTAGATAGGGACACCAAGATTCCGTCTCCCACACAAACAATGTTCAAAGACATTTGTTAGGCACAAGAGATAGTGAATTTCTTGTGCCATTTGGAGAATTCATTTAACTACAACCACTACAACAAATTTTATTTTAAGTTACGAATAATTTTGTTACCTAGAACACGTATTTCCTCACCAAAAAACTTTTTTGATGAAAATAAAAACGTCATGCATTCATCCCTAAATCATATGTCACCAAATGTATATAGGAACAACTTTGTAATTCGTCACTAATTAGAGTTCTATTGACTAGGAAAAAAAATTTCGTCCCCAAATGTATAGTATCCATGACAAACTTGTTCTTATAGAAAGTATATTTTTTTGTAGACAATAGTAGATTTTCGTCACTAAAAAGGTTATTAATGTTAATGAAACTGATGCGTCACTTATTGTGTTATATAATTAGTGACGATGTCGTTTGTCTCTAAATTTAAATATATTTCCTCGTTGAACAAGCATTATTCTGTCACAAAAACTGTCATTTACATATAAATTCTCGTTTTGTCCTTATATGTATAAATTAGTGACAACTTTAATTATTTTTTTATAGTTTTGTAGTTGAAAACGATAAAACGATTTGGGCGTCACTAAAAATATTTATTTTACTCACAAAACAAAATTGTCACTATACAATGTCATGACTAGAGACGGTCATAATTGTCATAAAATATAAAATCAATTTATAGGTAATAAGTAGGCTATTTTGGGACAAAAGATATTCTTGTCACCACATGTCACACTTTTATGATGAAAACATGATTATTTTAAAAAATATTATATAGTCGTCACTAAAAGATCTGTTTTTAAGGACAAAGTGTTTTGTCATTAGTCATTCGTACTAATATAATTTTCCATTTGTATTAACTTAGTTTTGTAAATTTCATAATTTATAAAAAATTGTAATTTGTAAATTATACATTAAGATCTTTAAATTCATAACACAGTTTGTTCCATAACAATAAACATGCAAAAAAAAATTAAAAGAAAAAAACATACTAAAGAAACAAAAATGCTGATAATAATAATACTAATAATGATGATGATGACGATGATGATGATGATGATGACGATGATGATGATGATGATGACGATGATGATGATGATGACGATGGTGATGATGATGATGATGATGATGATGATAATAATGACGATGACGATGATGACGATGATGATTATGATGATGATGATGATGATGATGATGACGATGATGACGATGATGATGATGATGATGATGATGATGATGATGATGATGATGATGATGATGATGACGACGACGACGATGATGATGATGATGATGATGATGATGATGATGATGATGATAATAATATGTTGCGCACTGTTCTATAGTACTAGTCAAGATTAAATAGAAAATGAGATCGAAATGATATTCACTACATACTCCACGAAGAAAAACTAATAATATTTAATGTTTATCCAACTTTAAAGTGAAACTAACATATGCTAAACATTAACAAAACAAAGATAAAAATATAGAGTCATCTTCAAGAGATATCATTGCAAAAGCACCTCTCTCGCACCTAATCTTTATTTCCACCTTCCACAACATGTGTAAAATAGAGAAAGAAAATCTAAGATGTTATTCATACTTGATGATATCATGAAACAGACAAACGATAAGTTATGAGGTTAAATGAATCTTAATGAATAACTTGATCTGAAAAGGAAAGAAAGTTAGGTACTAAAAATCTATAAATAGGCCAGCTCATTCCATGGGTAAATCATATACTACAAGTCCTTTCTCATATTTTAATGAACTTAAAGGTGTATTCCAGTCCGACAAAAGGAAAATGCCAAGAATAAGACAAAGATACGACAAGACTACATTCTAAGCTTGATCGGGATGATCACATGAAATGTTTCAGCTGTTTCATAATATCATCTTGACGTGCCGATAGAGTATCTAATTGTGAAGTTAATGTTTCTATCTGAGACTATTGATTTTCTACAACAACTTCTGGTGCATCCAATCTTTTTTGCAGACCATGTTGGACATTAGCAGCTTCATCCTTCGTCTTTCTAAGTGAATCTTCTAGCTCTGTTGTTCTCCTTCGTTTTTCTCGATAAGTATTAGGTTTTGGACCATAACCGGGGTCTTTTATGTATCCTGAATCTTTGCCGAGTATAGCATCCACAGTTTCATCAATAGTCATGGAAGACTCTCCCAAGTATATAGAGCTTTTAAATCAATCATGTTGTTCTACAAAACATATCATTCAGATTATTTCAACTAACTAAAATAACAACTAAATCATTTTGAATTGTACGATAATATTTGCTTCTTATATAGTTAGTCTCTGCTTCTTCAGATGCCCAACCTTTTTCCTTTGAGTAATGTGTGTTTTTGTAGAAGTCAATTCTATCGTGTTCAACCCCTTCAGATGTTATGTCACCCTACAAAAATAAATATTAAAACTTATTTAAATGAGCATGGGTGTACAGACAACAATGAGTGTATGGCTTCTTGTAGTAGTAATCATTGAGATATGATAGAATCCTACAATAAAATACCCTAAAATCTAGGAGTTAGCTTCTTTAGATTCATTTAGCAAAATTATTTAAGTAGAAGATCATTGAAGTATATACTAAAGTTAATCTCCCATAGGTTTGTTTATAAATGTTTCTATGCCTTGAGTACTTCTTACACTACTAAAAAAAGGGCAAAAAGAGACCTAGAAAAGGAGACCTCAAAAATAGATCTATAATAAGAGACCTCATGAGGTCGCTATTTGTATCAATAGTTTTTTAATTTTTTTAAAAAATAGGAGAGACCTCGTGAGGTCAATTTTATGAATTTATTTTTTTATATAAGTGGCTAATTTTAATTCTTTAATTTTTTAGTTTGATTCCCATAAAATTAAAGACCTCATGAGGTCTCTACTTGTTAAATTAAAAATAACAATTTAGTTTAATGAAAGAATTAAAATATGAGAGACCTCGTGAGGTCTCTTAAAACAAAAATATGAAAACCCTAGTCAAATTTATTTCTCTCTTACTCCCCTCTATCTCTCAGCGTCCTCTCTCACGGTCAAAAAAACCAGACGCAGTTCGCCCTTCACCGTCATCTTCTCCTAACGGGAAATTCGCACCCATCTGCAGTCGGGCCTCAGCAGCTGGAGGTCGCGCTGCCTCCATCTCTGGCGACGCTGCATCCAACACAACCGCAAATCAGTGGGTCGTGCAGAAGCATCAGCGGCCGGCGCCTCCCATCCCTTTGACTCCAGGTGAACTTTTTGATTATTTTGCTGGTTTATTGATGATTACTTGATTTACTTTTTTCAGTGAGTCTCATCTTGAAGAAGGAAACAATAAAACAGCAGTACGAGAAGGTGAATGAACCAAGACTTTTATTTGGCATCTAATATATTCTTGTGAGCTATGTTGCTCAAACTTTCCAAAATGTATGTCGCAACAGATTGGATGCTAATGCTATGTTGTCTTGTAGGTGAAGGAAAGAACTTCCAACTCAAACAACTATAATGCAGGATCTCATGTTATGGAATATGACAGCAAAGAAATTAAGCCTGAGAAAGTTTATTTGTACAAAGGATTTGACCCTGCCACCGTGAATCTTCCTGCAAACAAGATTGATTTTGCACGACTGGCGGTTGTGAACAAGAGGGATGCTGATCTTCTCTTCTTATGGGAAAGAGTAAGTTTTTGAATATCTTTGTACAATAATATGAGTTATTTCACTATACATTTCAGCAGGATAGGAGAGGGATTAAGAATCATCGAATGGAGTGGTATATGCAAGTTTGTCTAGTGACTGTAGTTTCATTTGTGTTCTGTTTTATCTGATGACCGTTCTTGAAATGGAAGAATTCTTTTGTATGGTAGTTCATTATTACCTGATCCTTTTATGTACATCTAGATTATAAGATGTAGCCAATACATTTTATTGAACGAGCGCTTGAATTGGAATTTGGAAGTTACGAATTCAATCTATCCCCAAATTTGAAATACATGAGCACCCGTTTTATAGTTCTGCTTGGTGGTATATCATTTTGATTTGGTCTTTGTACATGTTTTCTTGGTCTATACAGTATAAGAAGCTGGAAGATAATTCACTCGAGAAGGCAACATCTTGATGGGAGCAGAGATGCAGTTGGAGTCGTTCTTTTGGGTCCAATAAAGGGTGGTTCTGTTCTCTGCTCTGTCCGAAAACCTGGTCTACCTCTCGTGGATGATTGGGAATACCTAAAATCAACGGTAATCCAAGAGTCTGCTTTTGTAGTGTAGTAAATGGTTGTTAAAAGTTATGATTTGCATGACATGAGTTGATATTGTTTTATCTTCACTAGGCTTGCCTTTTCGAGGCATATTGTGGTTCGTTAACGCAATATGACATGAAACACATGAGAGCATTTGGAAACATTTGTAACAATGCTATCTTAGGAGATGCTATGGAGGAAACTTTTATGGCTGCTTGCAATGGACATAGTTTAGAGGTGTATACCACTGCTAACAGAGGCTTTAGCTTTTGATGATCGATAACTAGAGTGGTCTTGATTTAGCCAGACGTACACTAAACAAGAATTGCCTAGATAGTAATTTAGGTCCCTATATGCTCTTCCTTTTGAGTAATGTATTATAGATATCATGGTTTTTGTTTAATATAGAATTATTTGAAGGTGAGTTGCAATTGAGTTGATAAGAGAATATTTAGTAAATGTATTTTAACATTTTATATTTTATAAATGCAGAAAAGAAACCTCATGAGGTCTCTTGTTTGCATTATATTTTCCAGAAATTTCATAACAGAGACCTCATGAGGTTGCTATTCAATAAATGTAGAAAAAGAGACCTCGTGAGGTCTCTCTTTTAAAATATAAAATTAAATTAAATAATATAATAGTGACCTCATGAGGTCTCCTTTTAAAATAAAGAATTAAATTAAATAATATAATAGTGACCTCATGAGGTCTCTTTTTTAGAATATAAAATTAAATTAAATAATATAATAGTGACCTCATGAGGTCTCTTTTTTTAAAAAAACGAACAATTTATTGGTGACCTCGTGAGGTCTCCGTTCGGTGACCTCATGAGGTGTCTACAAAAAAGTGACCTGCATTATAGTGACCGACCGTTGAGGTCTCTTTTTTCCGAAAAGAGACGTCATGAGGTCTCTTTTCTAGGTCTCTTTTTTACCTTTTTTTAGTAGTGTTAAGCTCAAATAGTTGCTTAATTGTTGTCTCATATATATTTACTTTTATCCCTGTTAAAAGAGAAGATGAAGCATTAGTAAAAAAGATATTGTTTAACTTACCATTTCAGCACGAGCAACTACAAATGCTTTTGACCCCATAAAATGGTTGTATTTAGTTTAGATCGATTGACCTTGTTTACTTCACATCATTTCTACCTGGAAAACAGAAATATAAGTAGATCAAATAACACTTAAACAAATAAAGTGTGTATATATATATATATATATATATATATATATATATATATATATATATATATATATATATATATATATATATATATATATATATATATATATATATATATATATATATATATATCACCTTATGCTCTAACCCAACCACATATCACAAAGCCTATTCCAATTTTCTGGTTAAATTTTACGAGCAACTTCTTCGGAGAGTGCACTTCCAAACATACTTTTCAATTTATAGCGCCAGTGCCGACTTCTATTTTTTAGAATATCCTCACAACTATATTTGACGTAATGATCTTCTAAGTTAATTTCAAACTTCTCCTAAAAAGAGGTTTTAAACAAAACACACACAAAAATCTAAATCCTGTAACATATAAGAAGATGAACACTTTCATATTACAATTTAAGAAAAATAACAAAAATAGAAATCTTACATGACATCTAATAAGCGCAACATCTTTTTCCTCTACAATGAGTTCCTTCAACTTTTTTTGAAGCACAAGAAAATTTCGTGCAATTAACCCCAATTCATTTGAGAGTTTCGCTGATTGAGCCCCCTTAATAGGTCTCCCTTTTCCGACTAGGATCTATCACCATCTTTTTCCCCAAAGCCTTATTCATTTTTTCAAGACCTTTTCCCCTTGTTTTTCCTAGACCCCTCTTAATTCTTGTATTGTCATCTGATTAAGAAAAGGTTAGTTTGAAATAATATCTTAATTGTAATATACTTGTGTATACATTTAGTGTTTCCAGATTCAATTAAGAACATTATGATTAAAGTTTTACATAACTAAAAGCTTTAGTTGTTTATGTTTTTGCTTAAAACCCTAAAATAACTAATACCTATGTGCTGATTTATACAAGAATTTGTATTACCATCGCAGTAGCAGAAGTACATTTATTTGACTCATCGGCAGATTGATCAGATGAAAAAGTTTGCCCAGTAAGTGTTTTTTGCTTATCGACATGTCCCCTGGAGCCATGACGTTTCTAATATCCCTGCAAAATATCATGTCATAAGCACAAAAAATTGTAATTATGAATATTTTGTGTTTTTGTATTTCTCTTTATTATACAGGTCTTGAGATTTTACATTCAACTGGGATTTACAGGCAGTTGTGAGAAGTGTCTACAACATTAAGATATGAGAAATTTCTACGACATTAATAACACCATTGTTCTGGTCAATGAAAGTTTTATGAGGATCCTACTCATGATAATTCTTATAATAACACCAAATACCAACTCTTATTCCATAAAAAGTAATTGTGTCAATGAGTTTAGTGTCTCCTTCACCAGAAAAAACAAACACTATTTTTGATTAGATGGTATTTTGAGTCTTCCCAATAATGCAAATTCTACAGAACGTTCAAGTATTGGAGGCTGGCAAGGCGCTTTGTTACGATGAGAAGATAATGGAAATACATGAGATATTGGCTCAGAAATTCATGAGGCGGATTAATGGAGATGGAGAAAGAAAAGGATGGAGAGAGCTGATAGTTAAACTTTTCTCAACAGCTACTCTATATGTAGTGACTTTGAAGATTGTCATAAGAGTTCTTTGTAAAAGTAAAATCTTATACTCTAGAAAAGAATAACTACATTGAATCAAGTTTATTGCAGACCTCTATGATCTTAAATAAAAAAATTAAAAAGTGATCATGTAGAACTAAACTAGTGATTGCTTCGATGCACAAAGAAATGTGAGCAACATAGAATTTAACAACTAATCGACATAACAAAATACAAAAACAGAGAGCACATCGACTGATCTCATTGAGCTTAAATTGTTAAAATGAAATATAGTGCTGAAAATCAAAGAGAAGAATAGAATGGTCCTAGCAATCGTTTTGTTAAGGAAATGGGCTATTGGACCAAGATCGACGTATGTTGTCCACGCACTGTGGTCCAATCTACGATCCGTCTTGTTCCTGTGTCGGTTGATTCAAAGAATGGGTTCTTAGGACCAAGGTCGACGGACCTGGTCTATGGACAGTTTTCCAATCTACGGTCCATCCTGTTCCTTTGTTGTTTGATTCATAGAATGGATTTTGAGGACCAAGGTCTAAGGACCTGGTCTACGGACCGTGGTCCATAAGTCTTGTCCGTCATTTGGTATCTTTTGATTTTCTATGGACCAAGATCGATGGACTTGGTGAACGAACCATGGCTCTACCTTTGGTTTTTAGGTGGTCTCCGTAGATGGCACATGTAAATCTGAAAAATCCAAATTCTAGTCTATCTAGGATACGAGTTGTTACAAAAAGAGTATTGCGTTCCCACGTAATCAGTTCACATAACTATTTCTTTCAGTTCTCCCTTTAATGCTCAAACATTGAATGCACTGACGTCATTAGAGCTGCATCTTTTGACGATAAAAATACTAGTGTTTAGGGTCATTAAAAGGCGCTTTGTTTATACTTTTGTAATCCAATTAACTTTAGTGTTCCTCCTTACTTTCTGGTAGGTTGCACATTTATATTTTAGTTTGGTTATGATGTTTTGGGTCTTGTCCCGACATCTATCGTAGACTTTGGAGGTTCATAGATAGTACTAGTCAAAGATACTTTCCCTATTTCCTTTTTGATGTTTTGAGACTTTGAGTTGCTTTGAGTATTTCAAGACATACTTTGGGATGATCTCTTGTTAATACATTATGAGTTAAATCTTTGCATTTGAAGTTCTTTTTTGTTGTATAAGTCTTCCACTGAGTAGTGAGCCAGGACAAGGGTTGGATAGGGTTCGCTTGGGGACCAGCGATGGTTCTCAAGTGCTGAATACGTCCATGGTGTAGGCTCAGGGCGTGATAAATACTAGGATAATCGATTGTTCGCCCTCGAAAGAACGATTGTTCCTGGAGAAATTTCTAATTGTTCAATGAATGGTTAAAAACCACCTTTTGCTCTTCTTGAAAGTTCTCCCTAAAATTCTAAGTGTTGAGGAATGTGAAAAAAAAATTTACAGACCGATTCAACCCCTAAATTAAATGAGAAATGGTGGTCAAGACTAGTGGGTTAAGAAAAGACAAAAATACCCTTTCTCAAACAGATGAAATATCTTAACTAGAGAGGCTTCACTCAAACTGTTATAACTTTTTATTCACAGCTCGAAATTAAGTTAACTTGGAGGTATCAAAAAAAGGACTCAATAGCCTTCAGTTTTATAGGTTATTGTTCACCTAAATCTTTATGTTCTATAAAATATGATTTTTTGAATTTAACACAAAACAAAAATTGATGAAAGTTCGAGGTGTCACACTTGGACTATGTGTTCTTGAACCATGAGGGGTGTTATATTTGTCTTCTAGAATTACATGACCTAAATTAAAGCTAGAAAATGATACTGGGAATAAGAAGTGGACACCAAAATAAATTGCTATATTTTAGTTATTTTCTGTTTCCTAGTTTGTTTAAGACTCTGTTACGTATTGCTAAGTATTAGTTCCTCAATATCAGCAAACCATAACTTTATTTTAGTTATTTTCAGTTTCCTAGTTTGTTTAAAACTATGTTACGTATTGTTAAGAATTACTTCCTCAATATTAGCAAACCATAACTTCATTTTAGTTATTTTCTGTTTCCTAGTTTGATTAGAACTCTGTTAGTTACTTTTAGTATTAGTTCCTTAATTTTTGCAAACAATAACTTAAATTTAGCATATTTCATAGTCTGACTTTACATCATCTTAGTTCAGATGCGATGTATTTATTCAGTCTCTTTTATAAATAGAAATCAATTTTCCCTTTTCTTGTTCAATCAGTTTTTATTCTTCTCTATTAAACACTAAAATAACTAACCATAATCATAACATATTTCATAATTCATAGCAATGTTTAAGACAAAAAGACAAAGTCAAATGCTAAATTATGACATAATCTTAGGAGCTAGAAACTTGGTTTAAGTTCGTCTGCATGAATAACAATATTACTTTGAAAACACAAATTATTTAGAAAACTATAAACAATTCCACCTATGAGCTCTACTAAAAAATAACAAGAAAAGAAAAATGCTTAGAAGTTAATAATTTTCACAACTATTAGTCCGTGGAGACAGTGTCCAAAATCTATTTTAGTAAAGGCAATTCTAGCCTTTTGGATGTACCTTCTCCCAATTAAAATAGTGGGGACTTGGTGGACTTATCTAGATTTCAAAATCTTAGAAAAATTTGTCTCTCAATCAATTTGGGAGAATAGAAATTTAGACATTCCTAAGGGATAAGAAATTCAAGGTTATACATTCTGGGATATGGTTAACTTAAGATTTATGTGTCATCATGACCTGAGATTTCGAATTGTAATAGTGAAGACATGCTTTTTCAGGAAAGGAGAAGATGAATAGAGACAAATATTAGGGTGTAGGCTATATTTGGAGGAAATATGAGTCAAGAGTTTGATTTTGTTATGATTTAATGGGGAAAAAATGGATCAAAAGTTGTTGGAGGGAACTATTTTTCAAACATAAACATCGTTTCGAGCTTGCGGTTGATACGAATGAAAATATTTTTCAATTTTTTCATTACTCAAAACTTTTGTTAAAACCTTTTTTTAAGATTGAAAAAATGAATTCTCTGCTAATAAAACAAGACTTCATAACTAGAACCTATTATCTTTTTCCTACCCTCTAAAACGTTCGGTCACCGATCCCCACCACCCTACATATTACCTTCACCCTCTAGCAACCTCGTTGATTCCATCTCCATCAACCCACACCTTATCTTACACCCTCTACACACATAGAGTTTTTCTAGAAAATATTTTCCTTCGCACCAAACACAACAAAAACTTATGTTTTTTTCTTCACGGATTATTAACGTCATTATTTATTTGTATATAATCATGATAATGATAATTAAATTTATATATATGAAGTTTGTCTGACAGATGGTCCAAGGTTGGACTTTCATACATATTCATGAAACATTCAGCTGATCAAAAGGCAACAACTATAAAAAGAATCATTAATATTACGGTGAATGTGGGGAGAAAAGAGATCCTAAATAGTTTTAGGGCATAATCACGTATCGTAATTGAGAAAGAAGTTGTTGCTGCTACAAGATCAAATATTTATACAAACTTCATTCATTGCTAAATTAATTCTTTGCAGGCTTGTCATTTGGATTTCTCCAAACACTTACCAGTTATGAGTTTAATTCCCTTTGCTAAGTGCATGAATCATGGTTGTGCTGCCTACATTTCACTTGAAGATGTTCAAAATTCTGAGAACTACACTCGCATTGTGATTCATTCTCCTAGATACCGAGTTACTCACAGCTATATATTTTTACATGATGAATAACTCGTATCATGGAGAATGAATCACAACACGAGTGTAGTTCTTAGAATTTTGAACATCTTCAAAAGAATGCAGGCGGCAAAACCATGATTGACGTACTTAGAAAAAGAAGTTAAAATCATAACAAGTAAGGGTTTGGAGGAAGACGAAAGACAAGGCTGCAGAGAATTAATAAATCCATGAGTGAAGCTTGTAGTGGCATTTGATCTTGTAGCAGCAGCAGATTCTTTCTCAATTACGACATGTGATCGTTCCCTAAACCCATCTAGGATCTCTTTTATCCCCACATTTCACTATAGTATCAATGAATCTTTTTATAGTTATTGCCTTTTGCTCAATTGAGTTTTTCATAAAGATGCATGAGAGTCCAACCTTAGACCATTTGTCAGGCAAAATTCATATATACAGGTTTAATTATCATCATTATGATTATAAATACATATAAAGAATTAAACCAATAATCGATGAAGAAAAACGCATAAGTTTTTGTGGCATTTGGTACAAAGGAAAATATTTTCTTGAAAAATTTTTTTAGTGTAGAGGGTAGAAGATAAGGTGTAGGGTGGTGGAGATGGATGCTACAGGGGTGCTAGAGGGAGAATGTAGGGTGTAGGGTTGTGGGAATCGAATGTTGGATGTGTTGAAGGGTAGGAAAAAGATAATAAACATAAGCTATAAAGATTTTTTTTATTAGCAAAAAAATCATTTTTTCAATCTTTAAAAAAAATAGTTCCTCGAAAGTTTTGAGTAACAAAAGAATTGATCTAGCGTATGTACCAACAATTGTTGTAGCACCAAAAGAATGACTTGATCTTCTATAAAAATTATATTTGTTATTGTATAGAAACATGTAAATTTTTAGCCTCATCTTATTTATTAATTCATGAGTATATTTTACATCATAGTAATGTTGATTAAACGAATCATAAATTTTGTTGGTTATTAGTTTGATTCATGATAACTTGATTAGCAATCACATGAATGGGGTCTGTGGTGTTGATGATCACGAAAGATCGATCATTTGGTGTTTTCAGATAAGAAACTAGAAAATTCATACGAAACAATTCAACAGAGAAATTCACATTAGTCAAGTTAAATGTAAAAGTATTTCAAGAAAATTTCAATCATAATCTTCATAATTAAGAGATCAATCATAGTAACGTTGATTAAACGAATCATAAATTTTGTTGGTTATTAGTTTGATTCATGATAACTTGATTAGCAATCACATGAATGGGGTCTGTGCTGTTGATGATCACGAAAGATCGATCATTTGGGGTTTTCAGATAAGAAACTAGAAAATTCATACAAAACAATTCAAGAGAGAAATTCACATTAGTCAAGTCAAATTTAAAAGTATTTCAAGAAAATTTCAATCATAATCTTCATAATTAAGAGATCAAGCCTTATCTTGGAGCTACAACACTTTCAACTTTATTAATATTGAAACTTCTTATAAGAATGCGTATAACCTAATTGTTACCACTATTGTTAGATTTATATAAAATTATATTTACTAGTTGAATAAAATGAAGCATGGAGCAAGAAAATCTGAAGAAGTAAAAAATGTGTTTTTATATATAAGCTAATGATGGTTCTATGAGAGTAGAGGGGCAGGGGATGACTAATGAAGACTTATCACATATAAAAATAAATAAAATAGCTGAGTACAAAGATATTTGAGTAGGTAGAAAATTGTTATTGGATGAAGAACATTGAACATGATTTATTTATTATATAGATGAACTCTAAGGAGGCATGGGGCGCTCACCCACCTCCGCTCATCCAAATTCACTTAGAATTTAATGCATATTAAATATATATATTTTTTACAAATTTGCGTCAATGAAATTGACATATACAACATAAGAAGATAAAAATAATGTCAAATAATTCAATGTCCCCTTTATTTAAGATTATCTGAAATTTAATAATTCCCACCCAAAAAAATCTAAAATAGTGAAACAGAGGCCCCTAAAAAGAAATTTTACAACTTCAATATTTTCTCCTGTCAAGGGACCTTTTGACAAACAATATGCCTAAAGGTTAGGGCTATTATGGTTTTAGTAGCAGTTATGATATTATGGTTTATATGAATGATAAGAAACTCTAATCTTCATGGTAGATAGTTCCCTTGTGAGAAGGTTATTCATGAGAGAAGTTATTCCAAACATAACTTTACCTTCTTAAAATTTCCTTTTTTGTAAAATTTATCTTTCAAATTACCTCATATGTTATAATTTTTGGAAGAATGAAAGTCACTTAATGACATATGATTGCGAGAGGAATCCCTCTCTTATTTAATGGTTTATATGCAAAACACATAATGCATCCAAGGATAACCCGGGACCTAGTGCTACTGCCATTTGTATAAAAAATAGTAGAGAACTATTTTAGGGGTGAAAGGAAGGAGAATTATTTATTTCAAAAATCATATTACTAAAGTACTAACAATTAGAGAAGGAGTTTAGTTTTTTTATAGATAAAGGTTATATTCCTTTGACTAACTTGTTATGCTCAATAGATAGAAAAGAAGATAGAAAGTTCTCTAAAGTGTTGTGAAGGAGGTACAAGTTGTAAACATAGCAACGGAAGATGACCCAATTCAGTTAAAAAACCCTCTTAGGAAAGGCATCACACTATTTATTTTTTTTCCAACTTATTTACTCATTTTACATGTATACACATGATGGAGAATTTTTAAGATATTCCACTTCTAGCAAAGAGAACCATGAACATGCTTAAAATGAATTTGCCTTACCTAAGACTTACTCAAAGAAAAAACAAATAACTCTATATCAATGTTCATTTCTCACATGGGTTGCATCATGGATAGTTGTAAAATAGTTAATTGATTGATGACCAATCTAATGTTAGTTCATATAAACTGTTAAAAATGCCACTAGGTAAGAAATTAAGGTGAACAATAGTAACTGACTACTACTTAAGCATTTAAATGATTTATTTTATATTGTTTTACATGCAACTATGTGATTTTATTTGTTTTTAAGGTTATTTAGCAAATATTTACTCATTTATCATACATCTTTACTTTCTTCTCATTGTTTCTGGCATTAGTCTCTTTGAGATTCATTCTATCATGGTAGAATAATGGAGACGGTCAATGAGTTCTTAACAACTAGTTCTTTTGAAAATATAAATAGTAACTTAATTGGAGATTACTATATTTATTTTTATTAGAATAACAACCCAATTCACCAAACCGTGCGGACACCTACTCTACTATTTATACAGGAAAATACTCAACCCTAAACTTAACCTTCAGATTAAGCCTGTCCCACATAATCACGCACAAATTCATATCTGGTTCCATCTCACCTTTTTCAAGTAACAAGGATCATTAAAAATCATCCAAAGTATTTAACATGTAAATATGGTATATACAAAACAATCTCAATATTTAAAAACAAAACTCGACCACTCATGGACTAATACGTCACAAATATAACATAACAAATAAACTCAGTTTCTCATGGAACTCACACACAAACTACTAGTGTACTGACATGGTATCCGAGCAATCTATTTTAAATACATACTAGGCGTGGAATTCGAGACAATCTTTAGTATTATGTATCACTTCGGTACTCAAGCCAACCATCAGTTTCTTGTATCACCGATGATTGAATGTCAAATTGGAAAGGAAGGCTTTTATTTGTTTGTCTATTTCTTCAAACCCATGAAACTCATCTACAGTTCGCAGGAGAATCTATGAGTCATAGATATGGTTCGTAGGAACTAAGTTGAGATTTAGGAAAAATTAAGTTTTCAAAGTTGGGTCTATGATTGAGCAGGATGAGTCATAGGATGAATTACATGTCATAGGAAGTTTAAGTGGTGTTAATTCAGACTTGGTAAAAATTTTGACTTAAAGTTAGGACTAAGGTAAGGTGTAGGGATTGTAGACCAGCTGGCAAGTCCTCAGACTTACTAGTAGGAATTGCACATCATTTTGGCTTAGTAAGTGATTCGACGATTGACTAGTATGGGAAGTAGAAAGATCTATGGACCACAACTTAAAATTGTAGGTAACTTCCGTAGTTTCTAAATTGAGGATGATTTTGTCATTTTCTACCAACCAAAGCCTAAAATAATTTTTTGTTTGACCAATAACATCTGTATGACCTTTTTTACTCATAGAAACTAAGCAAAATTTCTTCCATTCACTTAAAATTCCCTAATATCTTTTAACCTTCAAGGTGAAGAACTATAATTTCAAAGGATTCAAGGCCTCAATATCCATTGCTTTTTGTTCTTTGATTATCAAGGTCGTGGGAATTCACCAATGGATTTCTTTCATCCATTGGGTCCCAAAAGAACACCAATCTCCAATTCAATTAGGGTTTTATGTAAATCTTCATAGATCCTTTTTCGTATAATTCAATTGATTTTGTTCTATTTTATTTTGCATTACTTAACCTAATTACATGATTTATAATAGATTTCACCCAGACCCATGTTTTATGCTTTAACTTCACCTATGACCGATGAACAATGGTCATGAATTGATATGATATTTTGTGCATATTTTCTAAAGGATGAAGTTATGATTTAAGGATGATTTTAATTGAAGTATCAACAATTTGTGAAAGTTTTTATCACGATTTGAAAGAAATCATGATTTTTGATGCTTAAGAAGGTTATTATTTATATGAATAAAGTTATGAAATCATGGTTTTGAAAAAATCTACTCTTATAAAACTTTATTATTTGAATAGGTATTGCGATCATTCCTTTTTTAATCTTATACTTTCATAACTGTCTTTATCTAATTCCATTGGCATTTAACTTAGCACAAAGAGGACTTTATTGTAGAGGCTCAAATAGGTTGTTCCCTAATATCACTCTCTAGTCCCAAACTAAATGCCCTTGTAGGACTATCTTAAGTAACCTAGCTCTTGTGGATCCACATAGCCTTGATGATATGATACATGTTCTATTTTAGTAATCAGATCTTTTTTCAGTGTGGGAGTTATATAAAGTTCCATATTATAGCTCATATGGTCTATTGTCGGTTAAATCTAACATACCAGAAAAGGAACTATGATTTCCCTCAAACAATTACGTTATGTCCTTGTACTAATGCATTGGCCTTGTTTAATGTTTTTTTTTAGATCGTGCTTTTCCTAAGGTTTTAAATTTTCTAATTGGTCATGTATTACATGTTTTGAGCCTATAATGATATCATATCTATGTTTATGCATTCCCCCCCCCCCCATACATAGTACTTTCCGTGTATCAATGCATACTCGTTCCTAAATTGTATCATAATGTAGTGCCTAACGCTTTTTCTTCTCTTACTCGTGGCTAGTAGTTCGCTTTCCTCTGAATATTATAGTGTCCCCATATTATGAGGATGTTACCTATGCTACATTTTTTATGTATTTAGTTTCAAAACTTTGTACGTTATGTATGGGTTAACGCCCAACCACTCTTATGCTGTTTAGAGTGGCTTGTCAAGACATAGTTATGATTCCACATTTTTGCTAAACCTCTCTTTCTTGATATGAGACGTCCTCCTTAAACTGTCTTATTGTATATCATATTTTATTAGATGTATGTCAAGCGGATTATGTAGGGCCTCTCGGGGTCTTATATGTCATGTCATGTCTAAGGTATAGTTTGGATCGTGAAAATTTCATACTGGTGTTGTACCCTAGTCAACAAGCAATCACAAATAACGTGCACAATCACAATCATAGTGGAAGCCACAAGTAAATTAAACATGTTTATGTTATGATCTTATCAACATTAAGTGAATTCACATTCAACATTTATTTCCTAAACAAATATTACACGCGCATTTCACATGGATTAGTCAATATGAACAAACAAATAATTATATACACCTGTATCTCAATAGCCCAATACTAGACACGTTAACAGTAGAAATTTATTCCTTAGAAAATTACCCCCACAATCTCTTGAATTTATATTCTTCTCGTTTATTTAGTTCCCTTAATTAACACAAGTCATAGAAATGTCTATAACTAGAAATTTTATAACACTTAACATGTGATCATTACTCATTTTCTCACCAATCCATATGTAACGGAACACTATTTCGCTTTTCTGATTTATATAGAAAATAACACAATTAGGAAATTATCTATTTAGTATTCACTAAATAGTAACTTTTTTGTTGACAAAATAATAAAGACCATTTCTTTCAAAGGTGGGGAGTTATATTATCTCATTGATAGAATTTCCATATTACTAGAGTATTTCTTCTTCCTAAAATTTGGAAAAAAATTGGCGATTCAAATTTTTTGATATTATTTGTTTTATTAGGATTAATGTCTATTTCTGGACTTACTTTGATGGGCGGCATGCTCCATTCTTAGTATTGCACAGTCAGTCCCGCATGTGTAGAGGCGCGCAGGCAAGCGAATAGAAAAGTAGTTTGTCTCTGAGAAAAGCCTACTAAAGTACTGAACAACCCGAGGAGTAAGCTTCCCGATGCTGAACTGTATTCCTTAGGTACACAGGTTCATATGTTCATATGAGGAGCCTTATGTTGTCGGCCCTTTTTTAAGAAAAAAAGTGTTGTTTTGACTAACTCTTTGTGCGTATGATTGAAAATGAGTATGTGAAAAAATTGCTTATCTTTTGCAAATACGTCTACTTTCTCTCTTGTTGTTCTAAGACCCAACTAGAGCTATTGCTTTTCAGCTTCGAGCTCTTATCCTAATCCACACCAACAAGAAAACTAAAGTTTAACAATCAATAACTAAAAAACCCTAACCCTTAGTCATTATCTTCCACTGCCTTAATAGCAATAACTACAACCTTTATCCATTCAGACTACGTGCCGAAAAGACTATGCACAAAATCTCCGTCCTTCTACAAGAATATTTTGAAATAGAATATTGGTCTAACTATTCAATTAAGAAAACCTATCTTACTTGAGGAGAAGCAAATGTTGTAGAAATTTGATCGCGAACTTTGTCTCCTTTCATAATGTTTTTAGCTTATTTTTGGCCTAAAATATTAATACAATACAAAATATATCATAAATGGCCTAAGTATTTTCAAATTATATCAGAATCCAAAATGCTAGGCCAACCTCATGATTTCCCACCTAATCTAGGTCTTTCCCACTCTTAATTCTTCTAGGATTACCAACATCATGGATACACTAGTGACTTATGGTAAATAAAATCAAGAATTGCCTCTTTTATGAGCTACCAAAGGTGTTACACTCTATAATCTTCAAAAATTCACATTTTCCCTACCTTATGATGAAATTAACCCTCCCCCCCCCCCACACACACGGTCACAAATATATTCCCTAAGGTCTAAAGCTTGAACTATACAAGTAGGGGATGAAATTGTTTGCTTTACGAATATTCCTCATGAAAAACTATTAAATTTGCCTTCGATCATCCTTTTTTTTCTCATCCACAACGTTTTTGGATAAATATGAAAAACTTTTGGGGTTTTTTCTACATTTACAAAAAATTACCCCACTATAGTAGCCTGGACCAATTATTTTACTTACCCGTAATGACATGACAAGTTGTTACAATAGATACTAATTTACTCATCGCTCGTTCCCGAGCGATAAAAAAAAATAATCTGAGTCAAGAAGAAAGTAGTGACCAACTCCTCAAACAAATGATGATGTTTGTCTTGTAGGTCCTCCTTGATTTCTCAAGTAGCTTACTCTACTATATGATGCTCTATCAAACCTTTACCAATCTAATTTCCTCTATTCTCAACTTTTGGAAATCATTGTAAAGCATAGCAACTAGCTTTTCTTCATATTGTAGATCCTTTTATATAACTATTATGTCTTACTTGATAATGTACTCCCCATCCCGTGGTACCTTTTCATCATGGATGCATGGAACACTGAATGGAATATAAATAACTTGGCGTCAAGCGAACCTATACTCTATTGTCCCTATATTGTCAAAAAAACTCAAATCCTTTTACTTCACAGTGATATGGAATTAAACTTGAGATTTTAACTGTTCGGAAATGCTATGCAAAAATAGGGAAACAATGTTCAGATTCTCCCTCACAATTTCCACTACTGAGACTGACACACCACAATCATTGATACTTTCGTAGCAAAAAAAATCCACTATAATGGCCCAGTCGCGCTATGCAGCCTTAACGAGTTCAGCGCATAATTTTTCTAAAATTAGAATTGTTTTCCATTTCTTTATCCCTACCAACTATTGAAACACATAACTATTAATAATATAATCCCAACATCCATCAGAGACTTCAGCATCCTAGATATGTGCATCCTAGATTCAAAACAAACCCCAAGATCATATCCAACAACATATAACTAGACACCTAACACCACCTTCTCAAGAAATTAATTATGAATAACACTAGAAAGTAGTGCATCATATCCCATTTTTCACTATCATACCACAAAACCCTCTTCCTCGTGTCTCCCAACCAATAACAACTATTCAAAAAAACAGAATTTTCCCACTGTCACAAGTTATCCCTTTCCCTTACCGTCTATACCAATGGTAAGTCCATGCCAACTTAACACGATACTACCAATCAAAATTTAACCATTAATTTATAGGACAGTACTAGTCCAAAACATGTTCAGTAAATCATATAGAAATTTATCATTAATTAAACACACATAATCAATTTAAGTAATTTTCTTGTCCATAATATCATACAAATACAAGTAATTACACTTCCCGTACCTTCAAAAATTCAGGAAATACAATGCACAAAGTAACCATGATTAAGTTATATTTTTATGGAGAGACATGTTCATTACCTCTTATTCGTATCATTAGTGACCACAAATTGATCACCCAAGCATTCACATGACTCTTAAAGCCAGATACTAAATTGAACCTTCCCGATTCTAATCTTTCCTTGCTTGAGTCCTTTCAGTTGTAACTATGAAATCTATATTACCTTGTCAAGAAACCAATAGGAATCCTGAGATACAATTGGACTCACCTCATATGACAAAAGATACGCCACACAAAAGGAGTGATAAAGTGACACAAGTTTCTAAAATGATTTATAGCCTGATGATCCAATATTTCGACCCTAATACCAAATTGTCATGATTCATAACCCCAAAATTACCGTCCCACGTGATCACACATGTGGGATATGATACAAAATTGTAAAAATCGAATCCTCTTGTCATACATGCAACTACTCAACACCTAGATAGGAGAAGCATTAACACCAAACTTAAATGTTCCACGTGATCATAAATAATCAATATATGAGTTCAACTAACCTTTCATGTAACCTGGACCACTCAAGATTTCATAAAACATCATTTGTAGTTTTTGACATTAAAATATGATCTACATAAGAACCATTCTAGCATTTAGCCAACCATTTATGGAACAACACGTGAAAAATATAACATAATAATCAAACCTAGTTCTCTCATGAGACCAATACACAAACTGATACTATATCGGTGTGATATTTAAGTCAATGATTGTTAGAACATACCAGGCATGCTCTCTAAGCCAACCATTAGTATTTTTAATTAGCTTGGTACTTGGGTCAACCATTATTATTATATACTAGTGTGGTACTCGAGCAAACCACTAATCACAAAATGGCTATAACTTAACATTTTCATAATACCTGACCTTAAAATCACCAAAAAACCATCTTGGAAAGAAAATTCAGGGTTAACAATCAAGAACTAGAAAACCGAACACTGATTAATTATCGTTCCCCACTTTCACAATAATTATAATAATCTTTAGCCTTAAAGCATGCACAAAGGTATGTGCAAGAAACCTCTCACCAATGTACAAGAATATAATGGAATAATATACAAGTCTAACTATTCATTTAAGTAAATCGAGCCTACCAGAGCACCAAGCAACTCGTGAAGTCTAATTGCAAACTTTGAATGCTTTTGTGAGGCTTTTATCTAGTTCTTGATCTAAAATAATAATACAATACCAAATCAATAACAAATGGCCTAGATATTCCATATTTTCTTATAATCCAAAACTCTAGGATAACCTCATGATTTCCCCACTATTAATTTATTAAGGATTATCAATATCGTGGTTACTCTAACACATTAGGATAAATAAAATCAAGAATTGCCTCTTTTATCAACAACTGAAGGTCTTACACCCTAAAATCCTCATAAACCTGGATTTTTTTTCACCTTAGAAAAAATTCAAACCCTTCCATCGTGCCACAAATATTTTGTAAGACCTAAATAGCAAACTACAAAAGTAGGGAATCACAATCCTTACCTTTATTAACATTCATCAGGAAAACCTACTTTAATTTTCCCCTGGTCACTCTTTTCTTCTCCCAAAACTTTCTTGTGTGATGGGCAATTTTAGGGGTTTTCTACATTTAAAAGTCTTATCGCGCTATAAGGTCCAATTGGACCCCTGATGCCTCTATAGCAACCCAAATTTTTTTAAATCTTTTTTTAATCAAGGTTAAGCTATAGAAAATGTACATTTTCTGTCTTCTAATTTAGTTTTTCAGAAATCGAAATTGTGTGATGTCTATATTGAAGTACAAATCTACAATTTTGTTTGATTTCATAGGATCTCGGCGATTTTCCATCGCAACAATTCAAGTAAGTAAATTTGAAACAACAATAGATATGCTAGAGTTATACTTACCTCATAAAACAAATAATGAGTTTTTTAGGCTTTTGATGGGTGTAGATCCAGATTTCTTTAAATGACCCCCCTAAAAAATGATGAATTAGACTTTAATGAATTTAATCACAGATGGTGGAATGTTTAATAAATCTTATGACATAGAACCCACTAAATAATACATCCAAGAAAGGAAATATTGTTATTGATGATAAATTACCTCGGAAAGTTAATTTGACATGGTGAACAAGCATTGACTTCTCTTCAACAAGTGTAGAGGCTAAACTTTATCGGATTGGTTGCATGGCTTCATTTTGGAAGCTTTAAACGATCTGATTTATCCGACAGCTTCTCTGATGCTTAAATTGTCAAGATTTTCACTAAAAGCATCTAGTGTCTCTCTGACTTCAATTTACGTTTCTGTTTCTTATATGCTTCTCGATTTGATTTTCTTACCTTTTAAATTTATTATCATTTTTGTTGGGCTTTGGTTTTTTGTCCTATCCTTTGTATATTTTTTATTTTACTAATCAAATTTTGACTCAATGCGTATTTCAATTAAAAAGGTGCCACATGAGGATATCACTTAGGAAGTTGTCACAAACTTTAATGAAGTATTAGATAATTGTCATGATACCTCTTTGTCATCAAACATGGCATAAAATCAAAGAATAAGTGATATATTCTAAGGGGAAAGGAGATAGATTCGTTGAGAGGCTTTTGGAAAACCGTAGAATACACAAGAAGAATTCTTGAAAGGTTTTACATATCTCTAAGCTTATAGAGAATTCTAGATAGACTAGATTGTATATATATAAGGACCTCTATGGTAACTTTTTGTGTATACTTTAGCCACCAGAAGAGTAATATAGATAGCAGGGATCTCATTTGAAACTTAACCAAGGAAGTGCAAAACATTCGTCAATCAATACTAAAAGTCTTATCATAAAAATTCTTGTTTTTTTCTCCATTGTCTTACTGACATATATTTGGAGAGACTTAATTGAGCTTATAAGAATGTAAAAGATCTGTCACTAAGTTGTCATGTGTCGCACGGACCGTTAATAAAGTCTAAGGATTTGAAAAAGTGGTATGAAAGACAGATTATTTCTAAGAGAATGGCTAATTATAAAAACATCAGTGCTGCTAGCACTACAAACGTCAGGTCAGATGGTGGAAAGAAGCATTGAAAGGAAAGGAAAAACCTTAAGAGTCACAAGGAATTCTTCTTGACCCTCAATCACTGAAGCTAGTAATAAGGAACGTGGTGAGGAGCCCATTAACATTATGCCTGGAGTAGAAAGGATTGTGAGGGTAACACGGTGAGGCATGTTGTTTAGATCTTAAGCAAGCCCGGTCAACATAAATTTTAAGACTCTCGAGGACTTTAGCTTTGAAGATAATGACAACATCCAGAAAGAGTTACAGGAGCGTACGCATGTAGACTGTGTGATGAATGAAATAATCACTTCACTGGATTTTAGTGTCATAGACTTGGAGTCTTACTAAAACTCCGTGCTCCACTTTACAACATACTCACGAATCTTTCACTATGTTGTAAGCTCAAGTTACCCTTTTATGCTCACATGGCTAAGAGAATGAAAGGAAAGACTTAGAGAATTTTTGAAGAGGGCTTTATATTTCTTAAAAGATTGCTAACATTTTGTTCGATGATTACAAATGAGATCCCTTATATTTATACTACTTCATAGGGGGATAAAGTGTAATTAAACATTAATACAGAAGTCCCTAAGTTATTTACACATTGGTCCATGTTTAGAAAAGTCTACACTTTCTAGGATTTTCCAAAGCTTTCCTAGAAAATATCTATTCTTTCTTCTAGAATTCTCCAAAGCCTTCTTGAAATATCTAGAGGCTTCTAGAGTTCTCTATACACCTCTCCAAAACTCTAGACTCTTCCGCCCCTATCTGAATGCAAAATCTTACTGAGAATTGGCGGGACGTGACACTCTCCCCCACATATTGATGCCACAACCGCGTCACATCATCGCTCCATGGACAACCAAGTCTTGTCTTCTCGTATGCGCAACCAAGAGTCCATTGACTTGATCAATGCCCTCGCGCAACTCCTTCAAGTGCTTTTTTATCTCTTATAACTCGTACTCACTATCTACCTCCTTTCTAGGAGGAAAGAGCCTTGGAGGCGTCCTTGCATTACGATGTAGGAATCTTCTTCGTGCACGGTGACAAGTATTTTTAGCACCATTTTCTTTCTTTAGAACTTGTAATGGTGGCTAAAAATGTCGACTTCTCCTTCTTAGGATTTTTCTTGAGCTGCATGATCGTTAATCGGACCTGCTCTTCTGCCTTGGATGCCTTAACCATGCGAACCATTTGTGTTCCTCCTTGCTCAATGACTAGAAATCGTTGGAGGTAAGGATCGATCATAGCGTGGCACTGCTGAAAGAAATCTTTCCCAAGAATTATAACAAAGACGTCTAAAGTAGTGACAATGAAATTGTTGTACCTTGAAACTCGCCTAACACGATGCTTACTCCATGCGCAACTCCACACACGGGAGTCTGTGGTGCAATCACCGTCCTGAGTTTGGTGTTAGTTCGACTGTATGTAAGTATCAGAATTTTCATTGCCGTTTTGTCATAATATTGGACACTATACCTATGTCGATTATATCACAAGATGGCCTTCCATTGATTGTAATCTCGACATACTGTGCACCATTTTCTTTTGGCTTTCCTAGTTTTTTCATAATGGCTCCGCATAGTCCTATCAAGCCTATCTTCATCTTCTGTATGACTTGTCCTTGATTTTATGCATTCTTCTCCTTCCACTCTCGTATGATGATGATGATGATGATGATGATAATGATGATGATGATGATGATGATGATGAGCTCACCATAATCTGAATAACAAAAGGGTCTTGAATGAGTGAAGATCGATGGAGATATATCTTGCTAGGTGTTTCATCTAAAAAAGCATAAAAGTGTAACATGACACTACACATTTTATGTCTACAACCACCAGAGAAAGTTGTGCCTAAACTATGAAAATGCATTGCCTGCGATAAGAGGCCACGCTTTTTTTACTTTAAGCCAAACTTTTCTAGGGGTGGCCGAAAGAAGCATAAAAATAAGAGTTCAGACGACACTTTTCAAGTGTTTCTGTATCATCTACGCTTAAAAAATAGCCTAAAAGTAAAAAAAAGTGACGCTTTACAGTACTTCATATAGTAACATTTCAATATCATACAACTACACTTTCAAGCTTGGCCTTTGCTTCCTTACTGCCAGCGATTTTAAAGTGTTGTCTTTTCTATCTTATGTATGACAACACTTTGAAGTTTAGAGTTTTCCCATGTGCATACCACACTTTTCATGGAATATGCTACACAATTTCCACTCATTTGTCTATAAAGTACTTATATCCACAATTTCTAATTAAACACAACAATACTAATTTACAACAAATAATATCAACCTTTAAATTAGCTAATAAGTAATTCAAATATATATATATATATATATATATATATATACATATATACATATATATATTTGCAATAAACTTCAAAAGATAATATGTCTTGTGTACATGCACATACTTATAAACCAATGTTCTAAATATGTGTACATTAGTTCAAAATATGTTATAATAGTTCAATATATTCAAGCAATAAATATAATTCACAAAATAAAATATAATGTATTCAAACTCGTAACACCTCAAAATATTACTTAGAAGTTGCAACAGAAAAACACTAGAAAAATAGAGGACCACGACACCTTCACGTTCTATAGACCACCTCACGTGTCTTTGGAAGGCTCGTGTGGGTGAGGCAGAACATCCCGATTTCTGGCATCAGACCACATAGTCATCCAGGGGCCATGGTCTTCATGACGGACCTTGGGAGGGTTCGTGGTCCTAAGCCACCAGACCCAGCCAAAGTGAAGACCACAATGACCTTTACGATCTGTGGTCCTTCACACAGGTCGTGGTAGGGCTCGTGGTTAGACCACCCAGAGCCACTAGCAACTGGACCAATGAACACAACTCACTTGACGGTTCGTGATCCCTTTTATAGTCCGTCATATGGCCCGTGGTCAGTCTCGCCTGATTTTAAGTCAGGGGTTGTTTGTTCTTTTCCCCTATGGGTTGGGCAGCTAAACTACGTTGTTAACCCCCAAACTACATATTTTTGTAAGTTTAAGTCTATTAACTTAATCAGAACCTACTATAATTGATCATTACTAAACTTTCATTGATCTTAGAGCAAAACAAGTGAGAAAAGTCAAGTAGCCCTCTACAAGAATTTAACAGGTTTACTTCAGTTTTAGCCCCAAAATCAACATATTTCTCCGTTAAATTCGTACAAGGTATGTGAGATTTCACTAGTAAGTTCCTTTCATCCATTAGGTCCCTAAATTTCAGTTAGAATCTCGACTCCGAATGTATTGTTTAGACTTAGGGTTTCTAGAACTTTAAATAAATTATTGCGATTTATCAGTTATGGTATTCCAAATTACTTTATCATGTTTTAGTGATGTGGTTAGATTTTTTCATGAAACTCATAACCCTACTGGTTTAGATAAATTTAGTTCATGAATTACACTCGCTATGTTAGATGCATATATATACAAGCCACAAATTTTGAATGTTTCGTTACCAATACTAAAATGTTGCATTCTCAGTTATGACATAAGAATGTTGAGCTACCAAGTATATTTCTGTTATGTTGTTTATTCATATTTTTAGTTGGGAGTAGGCTTAGACCGTGTGGACTAGGGTCAAACATACCCGTATAGTCCCAGAACTACATTCCTCATAGGTAAGTAAGTCCTCTTTGTGGGCATTATATTTTTTGGTTATTCTTATCTCCCACAGTCAAACTTCAATAAATTGGACCAGGTTTTGAGTTATAATTCAATATTCGGTCTTAGCATGTTATGAACTTGGTGATTGACTCCAACTATGTTCATTCGCAGTATGTTTTTAGTATATTTTCAATATGTCCAAATTATATTGTTGCTTAGTATATTTTTTTTAGCTTTATCCTATCCTACAGCTAAGTACATTACAAGTACTAACGCATACTCTGCGCGACATCCTTTCATGATGTAAGTTCATGAACTCAACATCTAGGTTTGTAGATCGACTCCCAATCTTAATTTTCAACATCTTCAGTGGTGAGCCCTCACATTTCGAGGAAAATAGACATGTTTCTGTGTTTATTCTATTCGTTTGAGTTTTCAGTATTTTCTATTGTTAGTTGGGGGCATGTCCAGTAGCTATAGTGAGAAGAGGCTTCTTTTCGAACATAGTTTAGTTTTAGCTTTAGAATTGTGTTTAATCTTTAATCTTTATTGAAATCATAACTATATTAGTTATTTAGAACGACTTTGGGTACTCCCCAGTATTAAGTCTTATCATGGTTTAGCTTCTGCATCCATTTTATTGTTATAGAATATTCGATCTGCTTATGATATGTTAATTTAGGGTTAACTTGGGGTCACTCGTGGTCTATGGTCCCGTGTTAGTCAAAGTGTAACCTTTGGGGTAACAAACTTCGTATTAGAGCCCTAGGTTCAAGAGCCCTAGGATGTCTAAAAAGCTACACTAAGTAAATTCATTTTCATAGGTGTGAAGTGCACCACATCTAATAATATTGAGGCTATGACGTGTTTTAGAAAAACTTCATGTTCTTGATATTCTTATTGTGTGTGGATATGAGATCCTTTTGAAAATCCTCATTATGCATTTCAGATCATGCCTCCACGTAGAGATAGTGCAAGGAACGCTAAAGCATGTTCCGCGAGTCCCAGATCGTGATGTTTTGAACGCAGAGTTTCCAAATGTGATTCTGCTTTTGGCTTAGACCATGGATAACTAGAACAATCAGTAGGTTCCAGTTACTACCGAAGCTAGTTACCAATCACTGATTTTCTGGTAAATGGACAATATGCCTAATCAGCATCACAAAATGTTGTGATCTTTCCATTAGAATTATTGGACTGTAATAGACCTTGACCAGGATATTTTTTAAGATACTGGATGACCCTAAATGCATCATCTGCATACGACCTTTTAGGTTGTTGGAGAAATTGACAGAGACTTTGAGCACTAAAAGAAATATTTGGTCTCCTCATGTTAAGATAAAGTAGATTCCCAATAATATTTTGATACATGATTTGATCTACTAAAGGATTTACCGCTATAACTTGCTTGACATTTTAATCATACAATTTTGAGGTAAGCTTAATATTACAGTCAGTAGGATTACTTGCTTGATTAGATGCAGAGAATCAAATTTCTGCTACAAGTCTCGAAGTGTATTTCCTTTATTTGATCTAGTGGACTCAATTATTCCCAAAATATACTTAAGTTGTCCTTACTCTTTTATCTTAAAACACTTAGTAATGCTTTCTTTGTACGTTCAACAAGCTTTAAGCTACTACATATGATAAGAATATCACAGACATACACAAGTATAATAGTTATCCTTCACTATTTCTCCTAATAAAGAACGAATACACATGTTGTCTTTGTTGAAAGTTGAGATTGATAAGGGTTGTAGTGAGCTTGTGATTCCAGTGTCTTGGGGCCTATTTTAACAAATAGAGGGTTTTGATCAGTCTACATACCTTATCCCCCCTGACTGGAAAACCCTTGCAGCATAATCATATAAATCTCATCCTCCAAATAACCTTATAAATATGCATTGAACACATCCATTTGATGAATATACCTTCTTCCTGCTGCGATAATGTATAGTATATTCCTAATTCTTACCATTTTCACAACACGGGAGAGAGTTTCTTTGTAATCTATTCCCTCCTTTTGACTGTACCCTTTTGCTACAAGTCTTACCTTAAATCTTTCCACCTAACAAGTAGATTTATACTTAAATCTTGTATATTAACCCGCAACTTATAGCCTTCTTCCTAACTGGTAAATCTCTGTAAAACTCCAAGTCTTATTATCCTCCAATGCCTGTATTTCAGATTTCATGTCCTCTGCCCACCTTTGATCTTTTATGGCTTCAGAATATGTGGCAGGTTCTTGCAGACCATATATATGAACTAACTAAGATTGATAAGTAGGATATAAATGATCATATATAAGGAACTTTTTTATTAATATTAAGTTAAACAAAATCTTTATCTCGACATACTTCATTGGATGGTGATTGGATTGTATAAGGATTAGATGTATATTGTTCCAGTATGTTACATTACTAAATAATTCATTGAGTCGATATCAATATATTTTATATTTTGATGGATCATAAAGTAGACTTTTGTATACTACATTAAAGAAACATATGAATCAATGTCAATATATTTCTTATATTGAAGAGATCATGAAGGGTATTAACCTATTAAATCACTAGATGAATCTTGGAATTAATGTTAATATATTTTATGCTTATATTGATTAATTAGTGAACTCGGTGTATTGCAATACTAGATGAGACATGTAAATGTAAGTGTATTACATGTTCACATAGATCATGCAGTGGGATCAATTAATTGTATTATTGTGATAAAAAACTAGTACCCCCAAGGATATAATCAAAATCCTAGCGATACATCTTAACTAAACTAAGGTCTTATTAGGTGTAACGACCTGTTTAGTCGTTTCGATCAGCAGAATTACTTTGATAAACACTGACTCTGTCGACGGAACACACGACGGACCGTCATAGTCACGATGGATCGTCGAGGATCTCCGTCCCAAAACACTTAAACTCTAAAATTTGGGTACGGGGATAAACTCTCTGAACTTCACGATGGAACTGCAGCACGGACCATCGTAGCCACGACGGACCGTCACATACCTTTTTACTAAAATTGAGTCTCTGAACTCTGTGACGACCCTGCAGGATGGACCGTCGCAGGCACGACGAGCCGTCACGAGTGGCATAACTTTGACTGGGTCGGTTTTCTGCTAAAAGTTTTTAAGGGGTGTTTTGGACTATTCCTGATTATAATTATAAAGTTAGTGGGTTAATGTTAATAATTTATTACTTGGGGGTTAAAGGAGATAACCTTGAAATAAATAGGGGGTTACTTTTATCATCTTTTATACTTAATTATATGATAATTAGGGTAAAAGAAAAAGAGTTTGAATAAGGAAAAATAGAAAGAACAGAGAGAAGAGGGAAGAACGAACGAGAGAGGGAGAAGTGAAGAAGAAAGCAAAGGCATTGAGAAGTAGATTGCTTGATCACGATTCTTCAGTGGAGGTAAGTTATGGTTTATGCTATTTCATAGTAAACTCTAAATAGAGATTGATATGTATTGGGTGGTATTGTAAAGCCTTCTATATGCTTAATTGTGTTGTTGCATGTTGTGATTATGTAAATGGTGATGGACTATAATAATGATACTGTGGAATCTTAAAAACCTTAAATCCACTCTATTAATGGTGATGTCTTGACATAAAAGAAGGCTTGATGAACTAAATGAATGAGGTTAATGGATCGGGTGTCATGAACCGACACGTAGTATTAGGGGATTGGGTGTCACGAACCGACACGTAGTATTAGGGGATCGGGTGTCACGAACCAACACGTAGAATTAGGGGATCGGGTGTCACTAACCGACACGTAGTATTAGGGGATCGGGTGTCACGAACCGACACATAAAATTAGGGGATCGGGTGTCACGAACCGACACGTAGAATTAGGGGATCGGGTATCACGAACCGACACGTAGAATTAGGGGATCGGGTCTCACGAACCGACACGTAGTAGTAGGGGATCGGAGTGTCACGTTCCAACACAAGAAGATTAAAGAGAATGAATCTTGAATTATGTTAATATACTGAAATTTAAAGAACCTATTTCCCAAATGAGTATGGTGTGGAGGCTTGAGTCCTCATAGATGTGCTTGGGTTGTGGCCAATGGTTATGGTACTTGTTGTTGTCACCTGTTGAGTATGGTAGTCGATTTTAGGTTATTATCTGATATATGTTGCTTTCTATTTTGAGTTGGCCGATGATACCTACTCAGTACGTGTTCCTTGTACTGACCCCTACTTGTATTTTTCTCTTTGTTATTTGTGGAGTGCAGCAAACGTGCCATCGACTTCGACTCGCCCTCAACTCTAGCCAGTCTTCATCAAGTCAGATTTCAGGGTGAGCTACTGTTTCTAGCTCTGACTGGATTCTCTCCTTCACGTCTTGATGTCTTGAAGTTCGGACATGGACCATTTCTTTTACTTATTTTAGCTTCTTAAATACTCTTAGATTAGAAATTTGAGGATAGATGTTCTTGGTGTGATGACTTCCAGATTTTGGGGATAATAGTTGAGAAATTTTAGAAACTTATTTATTGATTATATTAATAAGATTTTGAGTCTTCCGCATTGTATTTTGTTCATTATGGTTGAAATATTGGTAAATGATTGGGGTTCAGATTAGTTGGTTCGCTCACATAGGAGGATAAGTGTGGGTGCCACTCGCGGCTCGTTTTGGGTCGTGACAAACTTGGTATCAGAGCATTAGGTTCGTTGGTCTCATCACACAAGAACGAGTCTAGTAGAGTCTTGTGGAATGGTAGGGGGACGCCTTTACTTTTCTTTGAGAGGCTATAGGACTTTAGGAAAATTCCATTCTTTCTTTCTTTCGTGCTATTACTTGGATCCAATTGGTATCTAGGTGATACAAATTGGTATCTGACATCCTCACTCTATTTCGCAGATGGTTAGAACTAGAGCAACAACAGTGCCAACACCAACACCGGCAAGACAGGATTCGTCTAAGCCAGCCACTGGGACTGTAGCTCGAAGAGGAGCAGTGGCAATAGGCCGTGGTAGAGGTCGTAGGAGGACGTCGTCTAGAGGTAGAGGACAAACACCTGGTCCAACTAGTACTAGGGCAGTGACTCCTCCACCGACTGATGAGGTAGTAAGAGAGGGTGAGGAAGGGGGAAATGAGCAATTGCAAGATGAGGAGTTACCACCACAACCTACCCAGAGATGATTAACCAGGTTCTTGCTTATCTTAGCGGGTTATCTGATCAGGGCCAGACACCTCCAGTGTTTTCTACACCAGCACCTCAGGTTACGGGAGTACAACATGCAACTGCTGTGGCTGCCCGCATGGATGCCTCATTGGAAATAGGCACGTTTCCTCGATTGACTACATGGCCTATAATGACGAGTGATCAGCATGAACTTTTCACTAAATTTTTGAAGTTGAAACCTCCAGTCTTCAAGGGTGCTGAATCTGAGGATGCCTATGATTTTCTGGTTGATTGTCATGAGTTGCTACATAAGATGGGCATAGTAGAACGATTTGGCGTTGAGTTTGTGACCTATCAGTTTCAAGGGAACGCCAAAATGTGGTGGCGGTCATATGTTGAGTGTCAACCAGCACAGGCGCCACCTATGACTTGGGCATCATTGTCTAGCTTATTTATGGAGAAGTATATACCCCAGACTTTGAGGGATAGGAGGAGAGATGAGTTCCTGAGCCCAGAGCAAGGCAAGATGTCGGTTACTGCTTATGAGGCTAAGTTTCGTGCACTATCTAGGTATTCCACCCAGCTTTGCTTCAGTCCAAAAGAGCGGATTCGCCGTTTTGTGAAGGGATTGAGGTCAAACTTGCAGATTCCAGCCTTACAGGTAGCTGCTGCAGCAAAATCCTTTCAAGAAATGGTTGATTTTGTGATAGAGGTGGAGGGGGTGAAGCCAAACGATTTCACCATGGCCTCGACATCTAAGAAATTTTGTAAGGGAGGCGAGTTTAGTGGTTCTTACTCCAGAGGGCAGAGTTCAGGAGGTTACACAGCCCGACCTATTCAGTCTTCACTGCAGGCTGTAGTTGGGGGTCCATCGCAGGCTAGCCAACATTCCTCGGAGTTTGGAGGTTACCCCCAGACTTCGTCATTCTCACAGAGACCTATGCTTGACCCCAGAGAGTGTTATGGATGTGGGGAGACTGGACATATTAGGAGATATTGTCCAAAAAAGAGTTACAGACCCCCAATAGTCAGAGGTAGAGATGGTCATGGAAGAGGTCGCCATTCTGGAGGACGTGGTGGCCAAGGTAATGGTGGTCACCAAATCAACCGGGGTGGCGGGCAAACTGGAGCTACTGCAGCGCAACACGGTAGGGGCAACGGGCAGACAGGTGATAGGGCCCATTGTTATGCTTTTCCTGGGAGGTCTGAAGCGGAGACATATGATGTTGTTATCACAGGTAATCTTTTGGTTTGTGATTGCATGACTTCTGTATTATTTGATCCTGGATCCACATTTTCATATGTATCTTCCTCATTTTCTATTGGTCTTGATTTACATTGTGATTTGCTTTACATGCCCATTCGTGTCTCTACTCCTGTGGGTGAGTGTATGATAGTTGAGAAGGTGTATAGGTCTTTTCTTGTGACTTTTGTGGGGAACAATACTCATGTAGACTTGATTATTCTAGAGATGGTTGATTTCGATGTAATTCTGGGTATGACTTGGCTTTCTCCAAATTTTGCAATCTTAGATTGTAATGCTAAAACTGTGACATTGGCAAGGCCTGGGACAGATCCGCTAGTGTGGGAGGGTAACTATACTTCCACCCCAGTTCGTATCATCTCCTTTCTTCGTGCTAAGAGAATGGTGAGTAAAGGTTGTTTAGCTTTCTTGGCCCATCTCAGGGATGATACTTCCCAAGAACCTTTGATTGAGTTTGTTTCGATAGTCCGTGAGTTTCTTGATGTGTTCCCTGCAGACCTTCTTGGTATGCCACCGGATAGGGATATTGATTTCTGTATTGATCTGGAGCCGGGTACTCGCCCCATTTCCATACCCTCTTATAGAATGGCTCCAGAAGAGTTAAGGGAGTTAAAGGCCCAACTTCAAGAGTTGTTAGGTAAAGGCTTTATTAGACCAAGTGCATCCCCTTGGGGTGCTCCTGTCTTATTTGTGAAGAAGAAGGATGGGAGTTTTCGGATGTGCATAGACTACAGGCAACTGAATAAGGTAACTGTTAAGAACAAGTATCCTCTTCCTCTCATTGATGATTTGTTCGATCAGTTACAAAGTGCTTGTACCTTCTCAAAAATCGACTTGAGATCTGGTTATCATCAATTGAAAATACGGGCAGCAGATGTGCCAAAGACTGCTTTTCGGACCAGGTATGGGCATTATGAGTTCTTAGTAATGTCTTTTGGGCTTACGAATGCCCCTGCTGCTTTCATGAGCTTGATGAACGGGATTTTTAAGCCATATCTGGATCTCTTTGTCATCGTATTCATTTATGATATACTGATATACTCAAATAGCAGGGAAGACCATGAGGAGCATTTGAGAATTGTATTGGAAGTGTTGAGGGAGAAAAGGCTTTATGCCAAATTCTCCAAGTGTGAATTTTGGCTAGATTCAGTGTCCTTCTTGGGGCACGTGGTTTCTAAGGATGGGGTGATGGTGGATACTTCTAAGATCGAAGCGGTGAAGAGTTGGGTAAGACCTACCAATGTTACAGAGGTAAGGAGCTTTGTTGGTTTAGCTAGCTACTACCGTCGATTTGTCAAGGGATTTTCTTATGTTGCCTCCCAACTGACAAATTTGACTAAGAAGAATGTTCCATTTGTATGGTCGGATGAATGTGAAGAAAGCTTCCAGAATCTCAAGACCTTGTTGACTACTGCACCAATTCTTACCTTGCCAATGGAAGGCAAGAATTTCATTGTTTATTGTGATGCATCTTATTATGGGTTGGGTGCAGTGCTAATGCAAGAGAGAAATGTGATTGCTTATGCTTTAAGGCAATTAAAAGTGCATGAACGTAACTTTCCGACCCATGATTAGGAGTTGGCCACAGTCGTGTTTGCATTAAAGCAATGGAGACATTATCTATATGGGGATAAGTGTGAAGTCTATACAGATCATCGTAGTTTACAGTATGTCTTTACTCAGAAAGATTTAAATTTAAGACAGAGGAGATGGATGGAACTACTGAAGGACTATGATGTTACTATATTGTATCACCCAGGAAAAGCTAATGTGGTGGCAGATGCCTTAAGTAGAAAAACAGGGAGCATGGGAAGTCTAGCCCACTTACAGGTTTCTAGACGTCCATTGGCTAGAGAGGTTCAGACTCTGGCTAATGACTTTATGAGGTTGGAAGTACTAGAGAAAGGAGGATTTTTGGCCTGTATGGAGGCAAGATCTTCTTTTCTTGACAAGATTAAGGGAAAGAAGTTTACTGATGAGAAGCTGAGCCGAATTCGAGATATGGTGTTGCGAGGAGAGGCTAAAAAGGCAATAATTGATGAGGAAGGCGTTTTGAGGATTAATGGAAGGGTATGTGTGCCCCGTTTTGATGATTTGATCCACACTATTCTTACAGAGGCTCATAGTTCGGGATACTCTATACATCCTGGTGCAGCCAAGATGTATCGTGACCTTAAGCAACATTTCTGGAGGAGTAGAATGAAGCGTGACATTGTTTATTTTGTCCCCCAATGCCCGAATTGTCAGCAGGTAAATTATGAACACCAGAGACCCGGAGGAACACTTCAAAGGATGCCCATTCCTGAATGGAAGTGGGAAAGAATTGCAATGGATTTCGTGGTTGGTCTTCCAAAGACATGAGGTAAGTTTGATTCTATTTGGGTAATTGTTGACAGATTAACTAAATCTGCTCACTTCATTCCGGTCAAGGTGACTTACAATGCACAGAAGTTAGCCAAACTCTACATCTCAGAAATTGTCCGATTGCATGGAGTTCCACTTTCCATCATATCAGATAGAGGTACACAATTTACTTCTAAGTTTTGGAGAACATTGCATGCTGAATTAGGTACTAGGTTGGACCTTAGTACTGCATTTCACCCTCAGACCGATGGTCAGTCTGAGCGAACGATTCAGGTGTTGGAGTATATGCTTCGTGCATGTGTGATAGAATTTGGCGGTCATTGGGATAACTTCTTACCCTTAGCAGAGTTCTCATACAATAATAGCTATCACTCAATTATTGATATGGCCCCATTCGAGGCATTGTATGGGAGGAGATGTAGGTCTCCCATTGGTTGGTTTGATGCATTTGAGGTGAGACCATGGGGTACTGATCTTCTGAGGGAATCACTTGAGAAAGTGAAATTCATTCAAGAAAAGCTTTTAGCGGCGCAAAGTAGGCAGAAGGAATATGCAGATCGAAAGGTTAGAGACTTGGAGTTCATGGAGGGTGAACAAGTCTTGCTGAAGGTTTCACCCATGAAAGGGGTGATGCGGTTTGGTAAACGAGGAAAGCTTAGTCCGAGGTATATTGGTCCATTTAAAGTGCTGAAGCGCGTGGGGGACGTGGCTTATGAATTGGCATTACCTCCAGGACTCTCAGGAGTGCACCCGGTATTTCATGTGTCTATGTTGAAAAGATATCATGGAGACGGAAACTACATTATTCGTTGGGATTCAGTTCTTCTTGATGAGAATTTGTCTTATGAGGAGGAGCCTGTTGCTATTCCAGATAGAGAAATCCCCAAGTTGGATCAAGGGAGATTGCATCCATCAAAGTTCAATGGAAGAATCGGCCAGTTGAAGAGTCCACTTGGGAGAAGGGAGGGTGTTATGCAAGAAAGATACCCACACCTTTTTACAGATTCAAGTACTCCTTCTCGCCCTTGTTCTTCTTCTTGTGATCGTTCGAGGAAGAACGATGGGTAAATTTGTATCTATTGTAACGACCTGTTTAGTCGTTTCGATCAGCAGAATTACTTTTGATAAAAACTGACTGTGTCGATGGACCACACGACGGACCGTCATGGTCACGACGGATCGTCGAGGATCTCCGTCCAAAAACACTTAAACTCTGAAATTTGGGTATGGGGATCAACTCTCTGAACTTCGCGACGGAACTGCAGCACGGACCGTCGTAGCCACGATGGACCGTCACAAACCTTTTTACTAAAATTCAGTCTCTGAACTCTGTGACGACCCTGCAGGACGGACCGTCAAGGGTACAACGGGCCGTCACGAGTGGCGTAACTTTGACTGGGTCGGTTTTCTGCTAAAAGTTTTTAAGGGGTGTTTTGGACTATTCCTGATTATAATTATAAAGTTAGTGGGTTAATGTTAATAATTTATTACTTGGGGGTTAAAGGAGATAACCTTGAAATAAATAGTGGGTTACTTTTTTCATCTTTTATACTTAATTATATGATAATTAGGGTAAAAGAAAAAGAGTTTGAATAAGGAAAAATAGAAAGAACAGAGAGAAGAGGGAAGAACGAACGAGAGAGGGAGAAGTGAAGAGGAAAGAAAAGGCATTGAGAAGTAGATTGCTTGATCACGATTCTTCGGTGGAGGTAGGTTATGGTTTATGCTATTTCATAGTAAACTCTAAATAGCGATTGATATGTATTGGGTGGTATTGTAAAGCCTTCTATATACTTAATTGTGTTGTTGCATGTTGTGATTATGTAAATGGTGATGGACTATAATAATGATACTGTGGAATCTTAAAAACCTTAAATCCACTCTATTAATGATGATGCCTTGACATAAAAGAAGGCTTGACGAACTAAAGGAATGAGGTTAATGGATCGGGTGTCACAAACTGACACGTAGTATTAGGGGATCGGGTGTCACGAATCGACACGTAGTATTAGGGGATCGGGTTTCACCAACCGACACGTAGAATTAGGGGATTGGGTGTCACGAACCGACACGTAGAATTAGGGGATCGGGTGTCACGAACCGACACGTAGAATTAGGGGATCAGGTGTCACGAACCAACAAGTAGAATTAGGGGATCGGGTGTCACAAACCGACACGTAGAATTAGGGGATTGGGTGTCACGAACCGACACGTAGTAGTAGGGGATCAGAGTGTCACATTCCGACACAAGAAGAATAAAGAGAATGAATCTTGAATTATGTTAATGTACTCAAATTTAAAGAACCTATTTCCTAAATGAGTATGGTGTGGAGGCTTGAGTCCTCATAGATGTGCTTGGGTTGTGGCCAATGGTTATGGTACTTGTTGTTGTCACCTATTGAGTATGGTAGTCGATTTTATGTTATTATCTGATATATATTGCTTTCTATTTTGAGTTGGCTGATGAGACCTACTCAGTACGTATTCCTTGTACTGACCCCTACTTGTATCTTTCTCTTTGCTATTTGTGGAGTGCAGCAAACGTGCCATCGACTTCGAGTCGCCCTCAACTCTAGCCAGTCTTCATCAAGTCAGATTTCAGGGTGAGCTACTGTTTCTAGCTCGGACTGGATTCTCTCCTTCACGTCTTGATGCCTTGAAGTTCGGACATGGACCATTTCTTTTACTTATTTTAGCTTCTTAAATACTCTTAGATTAGAAATTTGAGGATAGATGTTCTTGGTGTGATGACTTCCAGATTTTGGGGATAATAGTTGAGAAATTTTAGAAGCTTATTTATTGATTATATTAATAAGATTTTGAGTCTTCCGCATTGTATTTTGTTCATTATGGTTGAAATATTGGTAAATGATTGGGGTTCAGATTAGTTGGTTCGCTCACATAGGAGGATAAGTGTAGGTGCCACTCGCGGCTCATTTTGGGTCGTGACATTAGGCCTACCCCCCTACAAACCCATTTTTCTTTTGTAATTGTGTACACCTTTTGTCTTACATGTCATGAAAACATCTACCTCATGCCTCAACAATGTGGAGTCACAAAGTGTTCCACGTGATCCAAAAGGTGTACAAAACTACAAAAAATGGACTTCGGGGGTGATAGGACCTTAGTTTAGTTGAGGTGTATTATTGAGATTCAGATCATAGTTTAGGAGGTTGTGACTTATCCTTATATTATTAGATATATAATGAAATTAATGTCAATATATTTTATGATTGATTCATTCATGAAAATTTCGTATACTATTACATTACTAGATGAGACATATAATCGATGTTAATGCATTGCTTACTTGGGTGGATCATGAAGTCGACTCAAACTACTTCATTGTCTTATGAATCATGGAATCATTGTCATAGTATTTAATGCTTTACATACCCAAAAATGCAATACATTGACACTTATTGTAGAGCTCATATAAAAGTATACTTTATTAAATCCATTTTACTATCCAACCAAGTATGAAATACATTTACATTGATTAATAAACTAATAACCACCATATCAACGTTTATCATATACCAATCGCTATCTACTTATCTTAAATATGATAAAATATCATGATATATTGATTGATTAAGGTTTAGAAAATATAATAAGCTTTTATCTTCACAAAACTAAAAAATTGGTAATCATTTGGTTACACAAGAATCTTCTACATAATAATCCTACAAAGCAAGTATGTGGTCTATGATTGCATGTCCTCTAGGTATTCAACATTCTCTTGATAATAATTATTCATTTCCATGAAAACTCGTATATCATGATCATTCGATATTATTTCATAATTTTTTCCTACAATGTAATTGATAACAAGTTCTGACCCTTAACTGGATTTCCCTTATAAGTATTCTATACCCTTCATTATTTCAATACTATATTTTTAATTCATATATTCTTCAATGTTATACTCATAATTCACTTATATATTATCATTATTCACATAGTAACCAATATTGGAAGTGTGAAAATAAAAACACTCAAGAAACAGTTTTGAAGAATAAAAATAGAGTGAGATTATGAAATTCCAGCAATTCATTAATTTGCAAAAGATATGAATTATCCAATGAAAAACCTAATTATTTCCTATCTAATAGCCAGTTACAAAGTTGATGTTAAAACCAAATAAGAATATGTGCCACTAACAGCGATAAAATGAGACACTAACTTCAGAAAGTTAAGAGCTAAGTTGAACAAGTCTAGCTAGAAAATAGGAAACACTAAATTGATACAAGTAAAATACCGTAAAAATAACAAGTTAAATAAATTCAAATTTCTGACACTCCTCCTTGGCATTTTTGTGACAAATACTAATTCTTTGCCTCAGATCTTCAAAACATTCATTTGGTAGTGACTTAGTGAAACTGTCAGCTAGCTGGTTCTCAGATGAACAATGAGCAACAAGCACTTCATTAGATTATTGGAATTCTCTATGAAAATGAGACTTGCTCTTAATATGCTTAGTTCAACCATGAAACACTAGATTTATTGAGATTGAAACTGATGAATTATTATCACATCTGATATTTTTACCTTCTGTTTGTTAATGGCCCAAGTCCTTCAACATCTTCTTTAGCCAGATAGCTCGATTCATAGTAGATGCGACATCTACGTACTCATATTCTGTTTTTGATTGAGCTGTAGTTTCTTGTTTCTAGAGTTCCAATTGAAACAACTTGTCCCCATATAGAAAAGATATCTAGAGGTGCAAATGGAATCATCAACTCCTCCACCCCAATAACTATTATTGTACCCGACCAGGTTCATAGTCACTTTGGCAGATGTTGGGAAAAAATTTCAAAACTTTCTAGTTCGATTAATGTACCTTAACTCTTTTTTGCGTTCTGAAATATGTGTGTTTAGGCGAATGCTTGAACATGGAGAGAAAACTTTCAACAAATATAATGTTAGGTATGTTTGTAGTTAGATATAGAAGATGACCAATAAAGATTCTATGCATACTATCATTCACTTTTTTGAAATCCTCATCCATACCAAGCTTCACGCCAATATAGATTGGAGTACTCACATGTTTGCAGTCTTGAATTCTGAACCTGTTTAGAATATTTGGAATGTATTCCTGCTGGCATATGAAAATTCCTCATTGGACTATAACACTTCCATGCCAAGGATGTAATTCATGACTTGAAGATCAATCATTTCAAAGATTTTCTCCATTTCATCCTCAAACCTTTTGATAAATTCAGTTTTACTTCATGTCACAAGCATTTCATCCACATAAATTGAGGAAATTAAGTACTCCATTGCAATGCATTGAAGATACAAAGTAGCTTCACTTTGATTACTACTAAAGCCAAGTTGGATGAGATGATTGTCCATCCTCTCATACCATGACTTGGGGCTTATTGTAGGCCATAGAAGTCCTTTGTTTTAAGAGATAAACTTTATCCTTTTTTCTATGAGTTAAGAAACAATCACGTTTCTCTACGTTAATCTCTTCAACAAGCAAACCATTCCGAAAAGCTAATTTGACATCAAGCTAATGAATATTCTAGGTACTATGAGATGGAAATGCAAGAATAAGCTAGATTTTGTCATACCTTGATAAAGGAGAAAATCTTCACCATATTTTTGCGTGTATCCTTGCACCACTAAAGTAGCATTATGTTTGCAAATTGTTCCATCAGGATTGAGTTTTGTCTTGAAAATTCATTTTACACCAATCACCTTGTAATTTATAGGTCTGTCAACAAGCTACTAGGTTCGATTATTCTAGATCATGTCTAGTTCATCTTTCATAGATCTACTCCATGAATTAGTGTCTTGTGCTTTTGCATAGCTGTTGGATTAGAGGTAACTAAATCACACGACTGGTAGATATCTTTTAAGGTTTGAGTTCCCCTCACTGTTACATCATACACTAGTTTACCTTCTAGAAGTTGAGGCTGCTTTTTTGCAAATAAAATAGAATAAGAAGTCTTCTAATTTTTCCAGCCCCAACCAGTTGCTTCATCAAACATCACTTTTCGGCTGAGAATTAGTGTTCATTTTTTCAAATAAAAAATCATGTATGCTTTGCAAGAATTATAGCCCATAAATTCGCCCTTATGATACTTATTTGTCCACATTATTCCTCTTTGTTTCTAGAACTCGCTAATAACATATACCACTAAAGATTATGAGATGGTGTATTGATGGTTGTTTCCAACACCAAAATCATATATAGTCATATCATGCAAGGTTTAATAGTCAATCTGTTCAAGAAATATAAGAGGTATTGACTGCCTCCACCCAATACTTATTTGCGATCTTTAATTCGAGCAAAAGACGTCTAGTCATCTTCATTATTGTCTAGTTCTTCCTTTTAGACATGTCATTTTGTTGTAGAGTGGTTGTTAATGTCGATTGGCATTCAATACATGTGCTATTACAAAACTCCACAAACTGAAAAGAAGTAATTGTCCTCCATTATCAAACCTTAAAGCGTTAATACTAAGATAAAATCTATTTTCTACTAAATATTTTAAATAGTTTAAACACATAAAAGACATCACTCTTGAGTCTAACGAAATAAACCCAACATATTCTGTTGTATTAATCATCAAAGAACAGAAAGTATTTGTGAAATGTCCTCAGAATGAAAGGGGATGAATGAGAGCTTCACATGAGTTTCATAAGTTAATAACTTGTTAAATTAACGAGAAACATATTTTAATATGTTGTTTAAGCAGTTTTGAGGTAAAATGTCAAGGGACGACCAAGACGCCTTAAAACTATTCTTTTGCATGATAGTGTGTTATACAATGTTTTCCTTGTTTCATTGTATTGCTTGGAGTCTAAAATTAGTGTATATGACCCTAGAATATATAACGTTGTATTTAGAGTGAAAACTTTTGGGTATGACTCCCCAATCACCACCCTACGGATTCTTGAGGAGGACCCAAACGTTGGCAAAAAGGATGTCAAAAACAGCAGCCATTAACAAGCTTAATTGATGGACCATCAATGCATTGACGAAGAGTCAATGGACTCCGTAGGCTGACACTAAATTTTTGGGAGCTTATATTTATTTGACCACTCTCAGTCATTATTGACAGATAGGCAAGACGGGCCGTCAATTTGGTTGACGCACCGTCAATGGCCACCTGCAATTCTTCTAACTTTCGGCCACTTAAGGGGTGAATTGGTAAATTACCCTACGTTATAATTAAATGGTGGATGGTTATTTTAGGTTTATTAAGGTATTTTTAGTTACTTAAAACACTATAACCAAGAATTAGACTTCGTTCTTCAAAAAAAAAAAAACCTCATATCCCAAAAGTTCTCTTAAAACCTCCATGCAAGCTTGATGTCATATTGAAGCTAGGATTGAAATTCACATTGATTTCTTCTTCAATTTCGTGAACATCCTAATACTAAGGTGTGGTGATCCTTTATCTTGAGTTAGATTTCACTCTAGAGCCAATTCAGAAATGGTTTTCAAGTTTTCCAAAAGATAGTCAAAACCCCATATTTTCCTAGAACTCATGAGTTCTTGCATTAAATGGTTTTAAACGAATTTTTATGATTTTAATTTACAATTTAAAGTTAAAAACTCCATGAACCCATGATCAGTCAAATTCGTCGATTTTGGCTTACAAAGTGGGTTTGATGAATCTGATTAGATATTGTTAGAATTATTCTTATGTTATGTTGTAATTTTGTTTTCTATTTCCATTCATGCCTAATTATGGTGAATCATTGGAGAATTTAGAAAAAGTGATCATGTCTTGGATGAAGGGTGGGTTGACCTAAATTACTCTAGTTTTATTGAATTGTTCTTGTGGTATGGTCCACTTATGGTGACACTCATTAGTTATTGTATATGTAAGTGTATTATGATCATGACTTTGAAGGCATTGGATGTTAATTTAGGTAATGTTATGATGCATGTGTATAGAGATGTATTATGAAGTTATGTACGCGATTCTTGAAATAATATGACTATTAGAGTATAATGTGAATGTGAAGCATATTTGTGTGTGGAATATGATGAATAGAGTGCGATTATGTTTAGATGACAATTTCATGAATTATGGTGGTTATGTGAAGGGTATTTCTCAGATATGTACAAACACACATGAATGAATGAATGAATGAAGCTAATGAAAATGTAATAAAAGTGAGTCTATTGAAAGGTTTCCTCAATTGTATTCTAATTAATGAATAACGAACTTTGAGGTGGAAAATTCTTCGTGAGTAGAGGTGTAGTGTCTAGTAAAAACATCAATATTCCTAAGATCTTTTCAATGAATGAATATTAGTTTCGTAAGAGTATTCCTCCATGAGTATAGGTAGAGTACTTAGTAGCAATCCCTTAAGCTATAGTTAATGAATGTAATGAAAGTCTAATACTCCAATCCCTTAACCTATAGTTAATGAAAGTAATGAAAGTCTAATACTCTGTGTGGGAGTAATGTTTAGCACTGAGAGGATACAAAATGGAATGGATACTCTCCGTGACTAGATGTGTAGTACCTAGTAGAAACCTCTTTAGATGGGTACTCTGCATGAGTAGATGTGTAGTATCTAGAATCATCTCCCTATCTCTTAACTATGTGCCCACATAGAACTAGCAAGTAGTTTTTCACGTAATTAATAAACGAATGACCCTACCTTAGGCAAGTAGGGATCCCTCATCCGATAAGGGTTAATACTTGGAATCCATGATAAGTTCTTATGGTCTATGTCGGTTATAGCTTACCCCCACAAAAAATATAATGAACTAGGTCTTTGTAATGAAGTACTACTTAGGGTAGGTAGTGGAATGGAACGCCATCTATGCATTTAAAAAGTATGCCTTTGAAGTTGTTTTTGGTGTGTCCTTATAATTTTAATGAATTAATGGGTTTCTAGGTGATGTGAAGGAAGCTTGTTGGTATTATGTCTAATGTTAATGAAGGCATTATGACGTGCGAAATGTGATGTCCGTAATCTAGGGTGGTTCCAAAGGAGCACTAAGTGGGAGTAGTAGTATGGGATACTAATTTCACATTACAATAGTGTAAATTAGAGTTATCCTAGGGGATGATCCTTATGTGATTTTCCTTAAATGTATAAATGTATCCTTCGGTATGTTTATTAATTAATGTTGACTTTTTGGTAGTGTTGTAAAGTAAAGATCCTTAATTAGGGAAGTCTTAAGGATCACCTAGGTGTGCATGAAAGCGTTTTATGGGCGGCTGCTTCATTTCCTACATAGGTGGACTTGGGATAACCTTAATTAGAGGGTCTTAAGGTTTAAATGTGTTACTTAATGAATATGGTCATATATTGTGGATTATGGAAGTATTACCTTGTATTTTTATAATTGGCTTCTATTATGTCTTTTACACTTGATTCATGAATCTTTATCAAAATAGCATGACAGAGCATATTCAAACTAAAATGTCCTCTTTAAAGCATGTTTTTTGCATGACTGTCATACTTAGTGCATAAGTGTACTAATTCCATTTTTTCGCTCTTTTCTACAAAAGTGTAGGAATTGGAAAGTGAGGGGATTTCTAGAGTTGAAGCTTGGGACATCAATGTTTTCTCTCAAGATTTGGGTATGTCCTCATAATTTCAAGGACACGACTCATTATTTTTAGTTTTCCTTTATCAAGACATTTGTATAAGACTTGTATCTTTCTTTCAATGTAAGGGTCATGTCCCTATGATATTAAGATGTGTGGCTTGTGTCGATACTTAGTTCTTTTTATGTTTTATAAAAGATTTTTCACTTATTGACTTTATTGTAAAAAAAATTAATTCTGTACTACTTTTCATACATATGTGATGAATGAATTTTAAGAGGCTTGTATAACACCTGTTCGAGGTCGAATACGACAGTTACAACAAGGGGGTGCTCTCCGATCGTGACAATTTGTTACCACTTAATGAATCAGTTTTCAATGGGTCGCAAACATCTGTATGAATAACTTAAATTTCTATTTAGCTCTCCATACTTGATTTGCTTGAAATGACAATTTTCTTTTCTTTCCTTGTTAATAGGTTTCACAAAGTTTAGCATTAGAAAGAAATTCAAAGATATTTTCGAATAATGCCTTCTTTTTTATCTCTATGATTCTTCTCATATTCAAGTGACCAGACCTTTTGTGTCATAAGTATCTAGATGTTTATGAAGTGATAGTGTAAGAATGCTCAATTATTTTCTCCCAATCAACTGAAAAACATTTTGTTGTTCATTTTGATATAAAAGAGTTCTACTTCAGAAGGGTCAGACAACACATTTTTAATATATAGAGAATAATTATTTTCAAGCATTTGTCCAACACTCAATAAATTTTGACTCATATCAGGTGTTTATAGAACTTCATGAATAGTTTTGATACCATATATTATTGACATAGACATTGTACCCCTGCTTTTGAATATTATTGCCTCACTATTTCCCACTTTTACTTTAGATTTGTAAGTATCATCAAGGAATTTGAACATTTCATCATCATTGGTCAAGTGATGTGTGCAACCACTATCAAGAAGACATGAATCGGATTATTAATTAATTGAAAAACATGAAACTGCAAAGAATTGCTCGTGATGTGCATCTGCAGCTTCTGCTTCTTGTGCTTGCAAAGCTTCAATGGCCTTTGCTCTTGATTTACACACCTTGGATATGCGCCATGTCTACTTCCAGTTGCCATATATTACATCGACTCTCCAACAACAGTACTTCTCCATATGTCTACTTCTTCTACAATGATTGCACAGAGGAAACTTCTTCTTCATATCGCCACTATTGTTTCCTCAATCATAATTGCCATTATTCTTCTGGTTGAACTTTTTTTTTATATACTGGAAATTTTCTTATGTATAGCGAAGGCTCCTTCAGTGAACATGTCTCGTCTCATAGTCCTTCTTCGCTCTTGTGCTTGAAGAGAACTCATTAGTTCACCTAATGAAAGTTTTCCCATGTCGTTGGATTCTTCGGGAGAGGAAATCTAAGATTCAAACCTCTCAGGAAGAGTCACAGCAACATTCTCCACGATTTTTTTTTGTGAATTCTTCACCAAGAAGTCTTATTTCATTTTTAATTAAGGAGATTTAATCAACATACTTACTACTTGTTTCACCTTTCGACTTTTTCAATGACTCAAACTACCTTTTAGGTTCACCACTTACATTTGATGTTTTCTATCCTTGTCTTGTTTTTCTTCTTTCAACCTACCCAAGCCTCTTTTGTTGTTTTACAAGCCATGATTCTGTAAAACACAGAGTCGGCCAAAGTATTCTACATAAGTAACTTGGATTCAGATTTCTTAACCTTCTCTTCTTTGTTAGGTTTGATCTTAACCAAGGTAGTATTTTTTTATAACAGAAAATATAAGTTTCTTAAAGTTCATAGGCTTCAAGAAAAGCATGCATCTTCACGGACCAAATTTGGTAATTTTTACCTTTGAAAGTGAATGGTGGGGATTTAGAGGTAGCTTGGTGGATGTCATTTGTGTTGTAAGTTAAAACTTTTTGATCATGTAACATCAACTTGAGGATCTAATGCAACAGTTAAAATACAAACACTCAAGAAACTGATTAGAATAATAGCACAAGAGTGAACTAATGAAATTCAAACAATGCAATAATTTGGAAAGATCTGAATTTATCCAAGGAAAAACTTAACAAAATCCTATCTAGTAACCACTTACAAAATAGATGTTAAAACTAAATAAGAACATGTGCCACTAACATTCATATATGCGGCCACTAACTTCAAAAAGTTAAGTAACTAAAGTTGACTAAGTCTAGCTAGAAAATAGGAAGTACTAGACTGAAATAAGTAAAATACAATACAAATAATAAGCTGAAAAAATGTCAATTGTCTAATAGCAAGAACATGTTGCCTGACTTTGTCTCCCTCTAGGTATTTCTCGATGTCCAAAATATAGAGATCATAATTCGACACTTATTTTGGTTCCACCAATAGGAATGACAATATATTATCACAATTATTGTTTATTTAAAGAAAAAAATACAAAACATAAGTAATAAAGAAGTGTAAATCGAGTCTCAAATGTCAAACTTTCAAAAAAAAAGCATGCATAAATAACTAATTCCACAACACAAAAATCTAGAGATACGAATAAAGCTTATACAATAACATGGATAATTTCTCCTTTTCTTTTACATTATGAATCAATCTTTCTACTTATAGTGAGAAAAAATGAGCTAATTCAGACGAGGAAGGGATACTAAAGATAAGTGTATGAATCATGCTTCGATCAAAATTAATACGTAAAAAGGAAAAGACAGAGCATTGAACACAAAGATTTTCACATAAAACATGTAATTTATATGAAACATAAATAAAATCATAAGGGAATGAATTAAAGGAGAGAGTCAGGATAAAAAAAGTTTCTTTTTGATTCTTGAAGCAAGAATATAGAGAAACCAAACTAAAACTAATTATTGTAGTTTGTCTTCCACAACTACATTACCTAAATTCACAGTAAAAGATGACGAAGGAAGAGTGTTGAGGAAGTCCACATCACAATCAATTGCTAAATATTTAAGCCTTTTTTTGTTTCCTAGTTTGTTTAAAACTTTGTTAGTTATTGTTCAGTATTAGTTCCTCAATTTCACTAAACAATAAATTAGTTTTAGCATATTTTTAAAAATTAGTTTACATCATCTTATTTAAGATGCAATGCATTTGTTCAGTCTCATTTAACAATAAAAATCACTTTTCAATTTTCTTCTTCAATAAGTTCTTATTATCCTCTGTTAACACTAACATTGATATTAGAACTCTTTAGTTCTTAAGGGACTTGTAAGAATTTGTGAATTAAATTTAGTAAAACCCAAACCAAATTAAACCATTCCATAAAACTAGCTTTGCTCTTCCAGTTTTTGATGAAGAAAACTAACATATTTGGATTGTAAGGATGGAAACCTACATGGATGTATGTGATCTGTGGGAGGAAACAGAGGAGGATTATGAAGTGCCTCCTTTATCATAAAGTCCTACAATTGGTCATATTAGAACTCATAAAAAGAAGAAGACTAGGAAGCTGAAGGTGAAGATATGTCTCTACGTTGTAGTATCTCCTACTATTTTTCGAGAATCATGACTCCTATATGAACTAAGGAAATATGAGACTTTCATAAAAAAGAATATTATGGAGATGAAAGAATTTGATTCTTGAAGGTCTTAAACCTTGTTAGGATTTTTGAAATGCAAAAAAAGAAGGAATCTGGTACTTTGAAGAGTACTCAGATAAACTTATTAGTTTGGCCAATAATTTAAAGTTACTTGGTGTCGAACTTTATGATACAAGGATTGTGCAAAAAAATCCTTGTTAATTACCTAATAATTTTGAAGCAACAACTGCTTCACTAAAAAATACAAAAGATTGTTAAACATTAATTTGGCGGATCTTTTAAACTTCTTTCAAGCACATGAACAAAAAAGAATTTTAAGGAACGCGAAACTGTTGAAGGAGCTTTGCAAGCAATGAATCAATTCAATGCCAGAGGCAAAGGTAGGAAGCAGAAGTTAGGAATAGCTATGCTACACTAGCATAAGTTTCTACAACTGATAGCAATTCTAGATACGACAACAAAAGTGGAAAATATCCATCATGTCAGCATTGTGGGAAGAGAAATCATCCACACTTGAGATGTTGGAATAAACATGATATAAGATGCATAAAGTGTCATACACTTGGTCATTATGAGATTATTTGCAAAGAAAAAGGAACATAACCATTAAATGGAGTTCAAATTGCAAATGATAAATAAGAAGATCAATTGTTTATGGCTACTTCTTTTGCAAGTAGCAGTTCAAGAGAAAGATGGTTAATTGATAGCGTTTGTACAAATCATATGACTCATGATGAGGAGATTTTTAGAGAGTTAGAAAGATCGGCAATATCTAAAGTCATAATTGTTAATGGGAATCATCTTCTACAGAAAGGGAAAGGCACAATACCTATTACTCAAGTACAAAGTTAATCTAATATGTGCTTTTTTTCCCTAAACTTGATCAAAACTTGTTCAACATAGGGAAACATCTGGAAAATTATTTTATTCTTACATTTGAGCATAAGAAGTGTGTGATATTTGATAAAGGGCCAACAAATCTGTCAAGTTATTAAGAGAGGAAAGAGTTTTTGCTTTGATCCAATGGGGCAAAAGTTAAATGCCTATCCGAGCCAAGAGATGAAAAAAAATATTTGACACAAGAGACTCAGACATTTTCATCACATGACACTCTTGTACATATTGAATAAATACATGGTTTGAGAACTACAACTTATAGAGGATGATCATGCAACATGCAACACATGTCGATTGGGAAAGTAGAGTAGGATGCCTTTTGCCAATGCAACTGGGAGAGCATCAATAAAGCTTCAATTAGTCCTTTTTTATTTGTATGGACGACATAGGCCTGATTCTCTTAACGGATGTAAATATATTACAGAATTCATTGATAACATGACACAAATGTGTTGGATTTATATTCACATGTTCAAATCTAAAGTACGTGAAGTGTTCTGGAAATTCGAACTTTGGTACGAAATCGAAGTGCTTGCAGGATTCAAATGCTTTGATCAAATAATGGTACTGAGTACACATATGATCCATTCAAAAAGTTTTGTTAAAATGAAGAAATTGAGCATCGACTAATTGTTCGGTATACTCTGTAATAAATTGGTGTGATGAAAGGAAGAACAGATCGATAATGGTGATGTCGAGATGCTTGTTTTGTGAGAAGGGCCTACCGAAAAAGTTATGGATAAAAGAACCTAACACTGTTGTTTTTTCTTGCTAATTTGGTTACCTACAAAAGCCGTGAAGGAATAGACACCTTTTGAGGTATGAAATGGGTATAATACATCCTTACAAAAGTTAATAGTGTTTGGTTGTTCTCACATATTCCATGGGTTAAGAGGGACAAGTTAGATAAAAAGTTGAACATGGAGTGTTTATTGGTTACAGTGCAATCTCCAAAGATTATAGAATTTTTCAGTATCATACAGAAAAAGTATTGGTAAGCAAAGATATATTTTTTGTATGGAAAATAAGTAACGGGACTGCTAAGAAGTTCACTAGAATAAGATCACAATAAATCTAATAGATTCAGATGAGAACATTGATGATCAATATGTGAGAGGAACAAGGTTACACTATGACATATACCCGATATGTAATGTGTCAATTTTGGAGCCTTCCAGATTGCAAGAAGTTGTTTCCGATTTCAAGTGGAAAGCTGTAACTAAAGAGGAGATCGCTATTATTGAGAAGAGTGTGACCTTGAAGCTTCTGGAAAAACCATAACATAGGAAGATCATTGGTGTTAAGTGTGTTTATTGCACGAAATTTAATGTTAATGGATCTGTTAACAAGCTCAAAACAAGACTTGTTGTGAAAACTTACTCACAAATTTTTGGAGTTGATTATTCGAAAACCTTTTGTCCAGTTGCTAGGATTGATACTATTAGGTTGTCACTACTATTGCTGCTCAAAAAGGTTGTAAAGTCTTTCAATCAAATGTCAAGTCCGTTATTTTAAAAATTGTTTTCTACATGAGAAAATTTTTATGGAGAAGCCTTAAGGTTTTTCTTTAAAGGGACATAACGACAAAGTGTATCTACTCAAGAAAGCCCTTTATGGTGTTAAAACAAGATTCAAGGGCTTGATATAGTTAAATTGATGATCACTTGCAAGGAATAGGTTTTAATAAAATCCTAATTGAATCAACTCTTTTTATTTAAAAAAAATTCTATATTATAGTTGTATCACTTTATGTTGATGATCTTCTTGTAATAGGCAACAACCTTGAAATGAATGATGAATTCATGGAAGAAATGAAGAAAGGGTTCGAAATGACAGACTAGGGAGCAATGCCTTACTATCTTGGACTGCAAATTTATCAAACCCACAATAAACTGTTCACTTTTTCAAAGAAATATGCAAGGGAGACAACGAAGAAATACTAAGTGGAAGATTTCTAACCTATGATTACTCTAATGAATTAACATGAAAAAAGTTAGATCTTAGGAATATTATGTTAGATATTGATCTGGAGCAACAATAAGGCACAAAAGTGTCTGTGGATAATCATAAAGCAACGGAAATTTCTCATAATCTAGTTTTTTAAAGAAAAAAAACATTTGAATATCAAATTGTACTATCTCAAGGAAGTGCAAGCCGATAGAAAGGTGAAGTTTTTTGTTGCAAGTCAGAAGATTAAAATTCTGATGTTCAATAAGTCATTTCATGTTAATAAGATTGAATCCTTTAGAATGAATATTGGTGTCATGCCCCGAGCATACACCCTAGACATGACTGGTACTTGAGAACAATTGTGGTTTACAAGCTAACCCTTGGTCTGGTTGACTACTTAGAAAAACACTACTCAAGAAAAATTGGGACTCCAAGTACCATTAATTAACTCAAAGCATCTCAACAATAATCCAACTTAGTAAATATCTGAAATATTTAATTAAAAAAAGTGACTCGAAGTCTCAAAACATCAACAACTAAAATAGGAAGAGACTCGTAAACTTCTAAACATATAGGAAACCATTAAATATTGCGAAAGCTATCGAGATAGGATCCTTGAAAACTCAATAAAAATGTAATAATAGTGTTAAATCCTCCTAAAAAATGGAGGCTTACCAAAACTAGTTGGAATGCAAATGGTACAAACAGAGCGTGTGTTGGTGACCCTGAACAACTGTATCTGCATCATTAAATGATGCATGTCGAATGACATTAATAATGTGTTGGTGACCCTAAATACATGTTTATGCATCATTAAATGATGCACATTGAATGACATTAGTAAATAGAATGTATGAGTATATAAGGGGAAATACGAAACACATATAAACTTACTAATAACATGGAAAGGCAATACTTACCTTAAACTCAAATAGAAGATGAAACAAATAATAATAAATCAAATATTTAAGCTTTTAAAATAGAAGATATAAACTAAAATGTATAAAAATACAATACCATACTCTTTACTTTGATTTGGGATATTCTTTAACCAGTAACCATCACTATGAGCTATGTGATGATACATCATCTTTCCCACGCTTCCAAAACTGTCATATACCTTGTCGCGGTATACAACACCTCAACTATGTGGATCAACTTAGTTATGCTTAAATCAATATGGAGTTGTCTAAAAAGTACGGTCCCTTACCCATGTTGGTGAATTGGTTTATAAGGAATGTGAGTTGTCTGAGCTTATCCCCATATCAGTGCTCTCCACTACTCCCAATAATGTCTGACTCTTACTCAAATGTATAAAACAAAACCTTTTTTTCAATTGTAGGTAGTTACTCAAACGATCCTCTTAAAGAGGTAATGCCCTAAAACTTCTCTAAACTCATAAACTCATTTTGAAATTGATGTTTCTCTATTTTAAAGGTAAAAGCATTACACTTGGGAATACTTAGTTGTCTTATACTTATTTTGAAATATCATGTAACACCCCGTAGCCAAAAAAGATCAAAAACCAGCTTTACAGAAAACTTTATACGTGCAACAAATGGTGGCATCGACGGACCGTAGCTTGACCCTGGACCGTCGTGCACAACCATCGATGGGATCAAAAACTGCCAAAAATTTTAGCCCAGAAATATTGGTTAAGTCTTGGAAGACGACGAACTTACGTCCTTAGGTCAGACGACGGTCCGTAGTCCATGACCGTCGATCAACATCCCCATTCACCCACTCCCTGGCAAGAGCTACGGATGACCAGCACGGTCCGTAGGTGGAAAATTTGCAGACAGTTAAGGGGAAATGCAGTTGGGTAAACATCAAATTTTTATAACTCTTAGCACAAAATAAATTACGTGTCCCACTAACCAAACATATATATATATATAATTGAATTATCTTTCCATAGCCACAAACCTTGCTAAAATTAGACCTCCGATTATAAAGTTATGCCCATTTTAGTAAAGGCCCGTCGAACAGGCCCAATCGACGAACCCAAAGATGGGGCGTCGGTCAGACGACAGACCGTCAGACATGATCGTTGTTTTGTCCAACAACAACATTTCCAGGGGTCTTTTGACATTTCCCACTTCGTTTAAACCTTAAGTTATGTCATTTTTACCCTAAATAATCAGATTTTAGTAAGTTTAAGCCTAGAAACATAATTAAAACATATTTAAGTCAAATAATTAAATCAAAAGTTAGAAAATTAGAAACTAGAAAGGAGAAAAATCTCAAGAACACTAGTTCAAGAACGCAATAAGTTCCAGTAGTTTCAGCCCTAAAACATAAGTATTTTTCTGTGGATTTCATCACCAGGTATGTGAGAATTCACTAGTGGGTTCCTTTCACCCACTGGATCCATAGTTTTTAGTCGGATTCTTTATTTCCATATCATGATTAGATCTAGGGTTTCTAGAACTTCAAGAGAATTTATTAGTTTTATGTTCCAAATCAAATTATCATGTTATTATTCAGTTTATTGCATGAACTTCAGAACCCTATCTATGTATTTCTTTAGTTCTTGAATTACAGATGCTAGGTTAGATATTTTAGACATTTCAGATATACATGCCTCAGTTATAAATGAACAATTACCAGATTAATTTTTGCATTCTCGGTTTGCATATTCAGTTTCGAGCTTTCAAGTTTTTACAAAAACTCAGACATAGTCAATTAATTTACAAAATTCAGTGGGAGTAGCATAATACCGAGTTGGACTGGGTTTAGCGTAGCCAAATTGTCCCAGAACTACTAGCTAAGTAGGTTGTAAGTTCTCTCTGTGGGGAATCAGTTTAGTGATCACGCTAGCATGCCTTTATACCTTTGACAAGGTATATTGGGTCCTCTCGATGGGGCATATACATCGGACATCACATTTAACTCATGTGGTTTTATTATCGGTTATTAGTAGCTCCCATAGATTAGTCAGACTCTCTGCATTGACCATTTATCACTATATTCAGTATTCAATTTTATTATCATTTATTAGTAGCTCAGAGTAAAGCTTATCATGTAAGATTGTTAAACCTGCTTTTATGCTTGTTCAGTTGTGTTTAATTTCAGCTTTACTCCATCCTACATTCTAAGTACCTTTCTAGTACTGATGCATTCGTGCGCTACATCTTCTCGTGATATAGGTTCAGATTCTCAACATCAAGATCACGCATCGATCGATTTCCGATCTCCAGTTCAGCAGAGTTAGTGGTGAGTCCTCATTCTCCGGGGACAACAAATATGATTTTCATTTAATTCTTTAGGCCTTTAGTTTCAGGTTTTGCTAGATTTACTTAAGGCTTGTCCTAGTATTTCTAGTCTAGTTTAGAGGCTTATTTTAGACATAGTTAGATTTTGCTTAGTGTTGAGTTAATATTTCCTTTGTATTAAACTCATTTTTTTCAAATATCTCAGTTGTAGAATATGAGTATTCCCCATCTTTTCAGATTTAATTATGATTAAGCTTCCGCATCAGTTTATTATTTTTAGAATGCTCATGATCATGCCAGCAAGGTTAGCTTGGGATCACTTGTGGTCCTAGGTTCCGTGTCCGCATCTTAGGGGTATCTCAGGACGTGACAAAACTTGGTATCAGAGCACTAGGTTCAACAGTCCTAGAACGTCTGAAAAGCAGCACTAAGTAGAGTTTTTTTCACGGGTTTTATGTGAACCACATCTAATGAAAGGGAGACTATTAAGTGTTTATGGAAAAAAACTTCACTTTCTTGTTACTCTTATCTTGCATAAGGTATGATATTATTCCATTCTAACTTGACGTTCTACGTTTCTGATCATGCTTCATCATAGAGATAATGCTAGGAATTCAAACGCTGCTCCTTCTGTCTGAAATCAGGAAGTCTCTGATGCTGAGTTCAGGAACACCATACAGATGTTGGCACTCAAGGATCACCAATTATTCGCTAACTTCAGCAAATGTGAGTTTTGGTGGCAATCTGTTGCTTTCCTTGGTCATATTGTATCTAGTGAACGGATCTGAGTGGATACACAGAAGATAAAAGTAGAGAAACAATGTCCCAAACCTACCTCTGTGGTAGATATCAGAAGTTTCTTAGGTCAAGCGGGTTATTACAGAGGGTGGTGAAAGGATTTTCATCCATAAACTCACCATTAACTAGGTTGACTCAGTAGATGGTCAAGTTCCAACGGTATGATGATGGTGAAAAAAGTTTTGCAGAGTTGAAAACAAGAATGACTACAGCTCCTATGATCTACTGTGATGCATCCATAGTTGGCCTAGGTTGTGTGTTGATGCAGCGAGGTGAGGTGATAGGTTAGACCTCTAGATAACTTAAGGTGCATGAAAAGAACTATCCAACTCATGATCTCAAGCTTGCAGCAGTGGTGTTTGTACTCAAGATATGGAGACACTACTTTTATGGTGTTCATGTAGATGTGTTCACTGACCATAAGATCCTCCAGTATGTGTTCACCCAGAAAGAGTTGAATCTTCGCCAGAGGACATGGCTAGACTTTCTTAAGGATTATGATATGAGTGTGCATTATCTTTTGGGTAAGGATAATGTAGTTGCAGATGCTCTTAGTAGATAATCCATGGGTAGTGTAGCCCATGTTGAGAAAGAAAGGAAGGAGCTAGTGAAGGATTATTAGAGGCTTGCTAGCTTGGGAGTTTGCCTTCTGAGCATATCAGACAATGGTGTAACAGTTCAGAATGGGGAAGAATCATCTTTGGTAGTTGATGATAAGAGAAAGCAAGATAGTGATCCAATTAGCTTGAACTTAAGAGTGCAGTCCATAATAAGAGAGTGAAGGTTTTCTCCGAAGGGGGAAATGGTGTACTTCTCTACCAGTGTAGATTGTGTGTTCTTGATATGGGCGATTGGATACAGCATATTCTTGCAGAAGCCCATAATTGTAGGTATTCAATTCATCTAGGAGCTACTAAGATGTACCGTGATCTGCGGGAAGTCTATTGGTGGAATGACATGAAGAGGGATATAGCAGACTTTGTGAGTAAGCTCCCATATTGTCAGCATGTCAAGGTAGAACATCTTAAACTAGGGGGTATGACTCAAGAAATTGATATTCCTACTTGGAAGTGGGATGTGATCAATATGGACTTCATCACAGGATTACCGTGTTCTCGCAGACAGCATGACTCCATTTGGGTGATAGTTGATAGGATGACTAAGTCTTCTAGCTTCTTGGCGGTCAAGACTACATATTCGGCAGAAGACTATGCAAGACTTTACATTAATAACATTGTGTGGTTACATGAGGTTCCTTTGTCTATCATCTCAGATAGAGGTCCTCAGTTTACCTCTCAATTCTGGAAGTTATTTTAAAAAGGTCTTGGTACTCAAGATAAGCTTAGTAAAGCATTTCATCCACATACAGATGGGAAGGCAGAGCGTACAATTTAGACATTAGAGGATATGTTGAGAGCTTGTCTTATTGATTTCAAAGGTAGCTGAGATGATCACCTTCCTCTTAGTGAGTTTGCCAACAGTAATAGCTACCATCGGAGCATTCAGATGGCCCCTGATGAGGATTTATATGGGCGTAGATGTAGATCTCCTGTTGGTTGGTTTGAAGTAGGTTAAGCAGCTTTGATAGGGCAAGATTTAGTCCGTTATGCTATAGAGGAATTGCAACTCATTAGAGATAGACTTAAAACAACCAAAAGTCATCAGAAATCTTATTTAGATGTAAGGAGAAGGTAACTAGAGTTCCAAGTTGATGATTGGGTTTCTTTGAAGGTCTCACCTATGAAAGGGGTGATGAGATTTGGAAAGAAAGGGAAGCTCAGTACTAGATATGTAGGCCCTTACTTGATCTTGAAAAGGGTTGGCAAAGTGGCATATGAGTTAGAGTTTCCAGCAAAATGAGCAGCAGTGCATCCGGTATTCCGCATCTCACTCTTGAAGAAGTGTTGGGTGATCCAGCCTCTGTAGTGCCATTAGAGAGTGTGGCGGTGAAATATAGTATTCTTTATAAGGATGTACCATTCGAGATTCTTTAGCGTCAGGTTAGAAGGTGGAGAAACAAAGAAGTCACATCAGTCAAGGTTTTGCGGAGGAGTCAGTCCACAGAAGGAGCTACTTGGGAAGCAGAAGCGCCATGAAAGTCAAGTATCCTCACCTCTTTCCTTCCGATTCCACTCCAGCTTAAGGTAATAGTTCCTCTTTTATTTTGCAGTCATTCATGCATAAATTCAGTCTTAGAATCATGTTCCCTCAGTTTTTACTTGCATTTTTAGCGTATTTCCATGTACTCAGAAATCAAATTCTGTCAGAAACTCAGTTCTTAGTGTTTTATAGTAGGGTTTGCATCTCTCTCCATCTATTTTAGCTAGTTTAGTCTTCATTTGAGGACGAATGTTCCCAAGGGGGAGATAATGTAGCACCCCGTAGACAAAATAGACCAAAAAACTTCTTTACAGAAAACACTGCACTTACAACCAACTGTGGCATCTACGGATCGTAGCCTGACCCACAGTCCGTCCTGCAGAACCGTCGACGGGATCAGAAAATTCTAAAAATTTTAAGCAAGAAAATTTTGTCAAGTCTTAGACGACGGACGAATTTAAGTTTTGTAAGTCAGACGACGGTCCGTAGTCCATGACCATCGATCGAGATCCCCATTCACCCACTCTCTGACAAGATCTACGAATGACCAACACAATCCATAGGTGGACCTACGGACCGTAGGAGGAAAATTTGCAGACAGTTAAGGGGAAATACAATTTGGTCAATTTCAAATGGTCATAACTCTTAACACAAAATGAATTAGGTGTCCCATGAACTTACCACAGATAGATAATTCAATTATCTTTGCATAGCCACCGACCATGCTAAAATCAGACCTCCGAGTAAACATTAATGCTAATTTTAGTATAGGCCTGTCGAACAGGTCCAGTCGACAGACCTAACGATGGGGCGTCGGTCAGACGATAAACCATAAGTCCTCGACATTGTTTGGTTCGACACCAATTTTCCCAGGGGTCTTTTTGACTTTCCCACTTTGTTTAAACCTTAAGTTACGTTGTTTTGACCCTAAATAATAAGATTTTAGTCAATTTAAGCCTAGAAACATAATTAAAACATAGCTAAGTCAAATCATTAAATCAAAAGTTTGAAAATTAGAAGCAAGAAAGGAGAAAAAGCTCAAGAACCCTAGTTCAAGAACTCAACATGTTCCAGCAGTTCCAGCCCCTAAACCTAAGTATTTTTCTGTGTATTTCATCACCATGTATGTGGGATTTCACTAGTGCAGTCCTTTAACCAATTGGGTCCCTAGTTTTCAGTTAGATTCTTGATTCCCATATCCTAATTAGATCTAGGGTTTCTAGAACTTCAAGAGAACTTCATGAATTTATTAGTTATATGTTCCAAATCAATTTATCATTTTATTATTTAGTTTAATGATTAAATCTGAAAACCCTAGCTATGTATTTCTTTAGGTCAGATATTTTAGACATTTCAGATTTACATGCCTCAATTATAAATGCATAATTACAAGCTTAATTGTTGCATTCTAAGTTTGCATCTTGAGTTTTGAGCTATTCAGTATTTACAAAAACTCAAACATAATAAGTTAATTTACAGAATTCATTCGGAGTAGCATAATACCGAGTTGGACTAGGGTTTAGCGTACCCAAATAGTCCCAGAACTACTAGCCTAGTGGGTTGTCAGTCCCCTATGTGGGCAATAAGTTTAGTGATCACGCTAGCATGCCTTTATAAATTTGGTAGGGTATATTGGGTCCTCTCGATGGGGTGTATACATCAAAATCCAAATTTAGCTCACGTGGTTTTATATCGGTTTTTAGTATCTCCCACATATATGTCAGACTCTCTGCATTGACCATTTATCAGTATATTTAGTATTTAGTTTTCGCATGTTATAAATTTTTCATTGCATCCTGTTAGCTCAGAATTAAGCTGATCATGATAGATTATTATACTTGCTTTTATGCTTGTTAATTTATGTTTTATTTTTCGGAAAAGGGTCTAAAATAGCCTCGAAGTATTGAAAATGGTACAAAATTACCCTCCATCCACCTATTGGCTCCAAAATGCCCTTTTCATCTACCTATTGGCTCCAAAATACCCTTGTCATCCACCTTTGGGTTCAAAATTGACCACTTATTTAACTCTTTTAAAATTAAACTATTTAAATATTTTTTAAAATACTTGGCGCTCAACTATTGGTTATAATTTAATTTATTAATATAATTTATAAATCAACCCACTACCGACTCATTATTAACTAAACCCCACCGAATTAATAAACCAATTATAATATCAAAATTGTCATAAACACTACTAAAACACAACGAAATTATAGATTTCTAAAAATGACATCCAAAATTATTCGACTTTGAATCAAAGCCCCAATTAAATTTAGGTTGAGCCCCTTATTTAGGAGGACACTTTCAATAGGATTCTATTTCAAGCTTGAAATCAAAATCTATGATTAAAGTTAAAGAAGTAGTACATCCAAATTAATTCATGCACTTTTTTTAAATATAATTTTATAAATATTTATGGTTTGTTTTAAAACCTTAATATATTATTTTTTATAAAAATTATCTATGAAGTAACATCACATAATTGAGACGAATGAATAATTAAGATGAACATAGTCAGACTTTTAAGTTTATCGTTAATTTTTTATTTAGACACTTGAATGTATGATAATTTACTTCTCTAGATATTTTTGCCTCAATTTTCAAAAACTCTCATTGGAAGTAGCTTTCTTGGTGTTTCATTAGTAATGTGATGCGTTTGTTATTTTGGTGAGATTTAATTAGTAATGGGTGGGTAGTGTATTGATTTATAAATTATATTAATAAGTTAAATTATAACAAATAGTTGATGTATTTAAAATAATATTTAAATAGTTTAAATTTAAAACCGTTAAATAAATGGTCAATTTTGAACCCAAAGGTGGATGACAAGGGTATTTTGGAGCCAATAGGTTGGTGGAGAGGGTATTTTGGAGCCAATAGGTGGATGGAGGGTAATTTTGTACCATTTTCAATACTTTGAGGGTATTTTAGGCCCTTTTCCGTTTATTTTTGCTTTACTCTATCATACATGCTCAGTACCTTTCAAGTACTGACGTGTACGTGCGCTACATTTTTTCGTGATGTAGATTCAGGTTCTCAACATCCAGATAACATCAGTAGATTCAGTGGTGAGTCCTCATTTTCTGAGGACAACTGTTATGAGTTTCATTTCAGTCTTTATTCATTTAGTTTCCTTTTTTGCTAGATTTAGCTGGGGCTTGTCTCAGTTTTTCTAGTCCTGTTTAGAGTCTTATTTCAGACATAGTTAGATTCAACTTAGTATTGAGTTAATATTTTCTTTGTATTAAACTCATTGTTTTCAAATATCTCAATTACAGAATATTGGTATTCCCCATATTGACAGATTTAATTATTAATTTAGCTTCCGCATCAGTTTATTATCTTTACTATGCTCATGATCATGCCAGCAGGGTTAGCTCGGGATCACTTGTGGTCCTAGGTTCCGTGTCCACGTCTCAGTGGTAGCTCGGGGCATGAGATACTAAATATAATTACTCTCATTCTCATACTCATTTACTAAAGATTTAGTTCAAAACTATTGTTAATTGCAAAAGATTTCTCAAATATGACTCAAAAGAACATCTTACTTTTCTCTTAACTTTACTTAAATTTTGAACTATAGATTAAATCAAGAGATGTGATCAGAATATGCAGGATCTTGCAAAGATTAAAAATTTGTTAAGAGTTAATATAAAGAAGAGAGGAAGACAAGATTTGAAAGAACACATACTAGACGAAGAATGGAGAAGAAAATGGTTAGGCGAGAGAGGCCTAGTAGCGGTGCATCGCGCCACCTCAATAGTCCTTGGTCTGCTTGGCGGAACACTATAGGCACAGGGTACTACAAAGCTGAAGCGTCAAGTTACTGGCGCTTTAGTGGGGCTTTGCCCCACCACGAAACCAGATTTTTGACGAATTTTCTTGTTTAATTTTGAGTCCTAACTCATATAGAATCAATTTATTTCTTCCAAATTCACATTGATTCAAAAACCTGACGCAAATTCATTGATATACCAACCAAATACTAACAAGAAACACCACTTATTCGCAAGACCCTAACCTCAAGAACTCAAAACATCCAATGATAAAGAATGAGGCAACAACTCAAGAACTACTCAATAATATTTACATAAATGATGTCATGGACTAATTATTGGAAGAATTACATGATTGGAGTGAGGATAAACAAGTCAATTACTATGGAGAACCTCACATACTGGAAAAAATGATTGTTTTTGGAAAAATTCCTCAACCCTTGAATGAACACTTGAAAACCCTCTTTTCCTCTTCTTGAAACTTTGCCCTAAAGTTGTAAGTATTTAGGAATGTGAAAAGTAATTTAGAATCTGATTAGAGCCTAAATTGGGTGGGAAAAAATCCCCCTTCTCAATTGAATGAAATGCCTTAATTAAGGAGGCTTCACTTAAACAACTATAACATTTAACCTGGATCTTGAAATTTATCAAACTTTGTGGTGTTGGAAAGAATACTCAAACAACTTCCATTTGACATGTAACGGGACACCTAACTTTCTAGGTTCTAAAAAATATAGTCATTTGAAGTTGGTCAAAAACTAAAACTGATGGAAATGTGAGTCGTCAAACGCAGGTCTTTAAGTCGTCTTTCCAATGCCAGCCATAACGCCCATACTATTGGCCTGTAGTTTGGGGCCTGGAGCACTGTGCCATCAGTTAACTACAAACATTGCTCGGTAATTTGTGGGATGGGGCCCTGTGCCAATCACTAACCACCTAGTCATTACAATTCCGCCCTTCTTTTTGTATGTGTTTATTCAAACCATGTGTATGTTTTCCTCTTAACGTGAACTCTTAAAGTTTTTTGTAATTCTTGAGAGATCTTATATATCAGAATCACATGTCTTAATTCACATTTCGAATTAAATTAAAGTCAAGAGGTCCGTTTGAGTCACTTTGAGAATTCTTTAAATTGATTATAGTTTTGAACTAAATCTTGAGTAAATGAGAATAGCTTTCTTTCAGGTTTCAAAATGAGTATAAGGTAGCTATGATTTCCAAAGTTATAATACTTTCATATTTAAAAGAGAGAAACATATGAGCTACGAGTTCACAGAAATTTCAGGGTATTACCTCTTTTAAGAGAGTCTTTTGAATAATTACCTCAAATTGAGAAAGAGTTATATTTAAAACATTTGCACTTGAGTCATATATTATTGGTAGTAGTATTAAGCACCGATATAAGGATGTATTCAAACAACTGAATATCTTCATAAACCATGTATGTCAACATGAGTAAAGGATCATACTTTTTAGATGATTCCTTATTGCTTTTAACAATAGCTTAGTGGATGGATCCACTTAGTTGAAGTATTTTATACCCCAAAAAATTATAGGACAATTCTAGTAGTGTAGGAAAGACACTGTATCACAACATAGCTCATAAAGATGTTTGTCACTTAGAGAATCTCTCAAATAAAAGTAAAGAGTGTGTTATTGTATTTAGAGCTGCTGTCGATATGGGCTCGCCCACCCTTTCCGGCTAATCCATGCAGGCTTTGATATTTTACGGGCCAGGCCGAACTAGCCCATTTTTTATGTGGGCTAGAAAATGGTTGGTCCAACCCTAAATTACAAGGGCTACAGGCTTGCCGGGCCAGCCCATTTTTTTAAAAATTATATTTTTTTATAATTAATAAATTAAATTATAAATTATGATTTAAAAATATTATAATGAATATCGACAAAACAATATTATATTATGTTAGACCTCATTTGTTTGCACTTAATGGGGTTTGAATCTTAATCATTCAGATTTGCCTCATTAAGTGTGTTTGTTTTTAAGAACTAAATCTTAATTATTCAGATTCAGTTCATTAAGTTCGTTTATTTTATTTTCTTATAAGTCTCTTTATGGGTCTGGATATATCTGAATGAATCAGATCTGTAACACACCCTTAACACTATTCATACTAAAAAATAAGACTCATATCTTAATTCAACTAAATCACAACTCATAAAAGTTGTTTTCTTATTTAATTAATATTTAATTACATGCTTGCCATAATAATTTCCTTTATTTATATTAACTTAATATACATCTTTTACTTTCATAAATTAATTAATATATTTGAATTGATAAGCACTCCCATGATATAATATTTAGCACGTTTTAAAAAATAAGAAAGTATTAGTTATTTGATCAATAACAATAATAAATTTCTAAAATAAAATAAAATAAAATATTTTCCTAAACTATATATTTACTACTGTATATAAACTATTTTAAATTGCATTATATTAGATTCTCAAAGTATTTGAGTGCAAAAAATAATCATATTAATGATGTAACTTGATGTTGAGTTCTTAAAAGATAAATCATATTACCTTGTTACGGTAAAAAAGTTAAAAATATTATTTTATGTAAAAAAAAACTATAGAACAAGGTTTTGATAGTATTTTATCGATATAACGTTTAATTTCATATGTGCATTCATATATTGAAAAAAAAATTGTCCCAATAATTTAGTGTTCAGATTCAGACACAATATTTTAATATTAAGATGTTTATTCAGATTTACACATCTAGATCTTAATGAACATCTTAATATTTAAATACGTATTCAAATTCAGACATCTTAATCTTAATAGAAACAAATGAGACCTTAATGTCACTACTTGTTAATAAAATTCACAAATAAAATTATGTTTATAATATGTAGGAAAAATTCACAAGTACCCCCTAGACTATGACTGAAATCCCAAACACACACCTTACTAAGGTCGTATTACCCCCCTAAATTTTTTTTTTGTTGTAATTTTGTGTATCTCTTTGGCTTAAGTGGCAACCAAATATCTCCGACGCTCCTCAATTGCGTGGAGTCACATAGAGTGCCACATAATACAAAGGTGTATAAAATTACAAAATAAAAATTCAGGGGGTAATAGCACCTTAGTTTAGTTAAGGTGTGTCTCTGGGATTTTGGTCATAGTCTAGGGGGTACTTGTGCATTTTCCTTGATATTTATTTATTTATTTCTACTAAATGTATAAATATCTAAATAGAAATATTAACCTAATTGTTTTGATTTTAGACTCTCTTTATTTTTAAATTTTAATATTATATTATATTTTTTGATTAATTTTTATTAGCCTACGGCCGGCCCTACCGATATTTCTCAAGCCCCCCAAATGAGCAGGCTTATTAAGGCCGGGCTAAAAAACCTTATCTTAAATGGTCTCCAAAAACCTTAGCCCAATCTTATTAAATCTCGGGTTAGGCCAGATCGGCTTAATAGGCCTAGCCCATATTGACGTCTATTGTATTTTTATACATTTGAGTTGATATCGATTGTATTAAAATATTGAAATATTGGATTTCCTACTATTTATTTCATATTAGAGTTGAGTTTCAGGTGTCTCACGCCCCGAGATACCCTTGAGACCTGAATACGGAACCTAGGACAACAAGTGATCCCAAGCTAGCCCTGCTGGCAGATCATGAGCATACGAAAGACAATAAACTGATACGGAAGCTAAATCATAATTAAAATTAAAATTAGGGAATAACCCTATATTATAACTAAGACGTTTGAATACTGATGAGTTTAATACAATGAAAATTTCAACTTAATACTGAGTGGAAACTAACTATGTCTTAGAATAGCCTCTAACTGACTAGAAATGTTGGGACAAGCCCCAACTAAGTCTGGCGAAAACATAAATTAAATGACTAAAAATAGTGAATTTAAGACTCATGAATATATTGCTCAGAGAATGACGACTCACTATTAATTCTACTGAAGAGGATATCAAAAATTGATCTAAGCGTGATCTGGAAGCTGAGAACCTGAACTTACATCACGAGAACATGTAGCGCACTTATGTGTCAGTACTTGAAAGGTAATGAGCATGTAGGAGCGAGTAAAGCTGAAACAAAACATATCTGAACAAGCACAAAAACAAGTATAATATTCTAAACATGATATACTAAATTCTGAGGTAAATGGATGCAATGACCAAATATATAACATGTTGAGACTAAATACTAACTTAACTATAAATATGGTCAATGAAATAGAGTATTAATGAACTTTGGAAGCTACTAATAATCGATAAGAAAACCACATGAGCTAAATCTGGAGTCTTGTGTATACGCTCCATCGAGAGGACCAAATATACCCTGCCATAGGTATAAAGGCATGCTGGCATGATTACTAAACGGATGCCAGCAGAATGGACTTACAACCTACTTGGTTAGTAATTCCGGACTATTTGGGTACGCTAAACCCTAATTAAACTCGGTATTATGCTACTCCCAATGAATTTAGTGATTAACACCTTATGATTGAAATTTCGTAAATATTGGATAGCTCAAAACTTAACATGCAAACAAAGAATGCAATAATTAATCTGATAATGATGCATTAATAATTGAGGCATGTATATCTGAAGTAACTGAAATATTTGACTTAGTATGTGTAATTCAAGAACTAAATAAATACATAGGGTTCTCAAATTCATGCAATAAACTGAGTAATAACATGGTAATCTTATTTGGAACCTATAACTAACTAATTCCTTGTAATCTGCTAAATTTCTAAAAATCCCAAGTCTAATCATCATAAGGAAATCAAGAATCTGACTGAAAATTAGGGATCTAATGAGTGAAAGGAACCCACTGTTGAAATCCCACATACATGGTGATGAATTCCAGAAATAAATCTTTAGATTTTGGGGCTCGGACTGATGGAAACTTATTGTGTTCTTGAAATAGGGATCTTCATATTTTTTCTCTTCTCTTGCTTCTAATTTTCTATGTTTTGATTAAAAAATTGACTTAGGTAAGTTCTAACTATGTTTCTAGGCTTAAAGTGTCTAAAACCTCTGTATTGAAGGTTTAAATGAAGTATCTTAAGGGTCCAATGAAGTAGAAAAAGACCAAAAGAACCCTAACTTATCTATTGTCCGAGTGACCGACGGACCTGGTCCACAGACCCTTGTCCTAACTACGGTTCGTAGGTCTTGAGTGTCGTCTGTTGACAAAAATCGACATACCTGATCCACGGGCCGTGGTTCTACCTACGGTCTATAAGTCGTGGACATCGTTTTATTCTAATAATGGGTTTGTGGACCAATTTTGATGGTCCTGGTCCACCGACCATGGTCCAATATACGGTCCATACTATTCCTTTGTCGTTTGATTCAGAGAATGGGTTATGAGGATCAAGGTCGACAGACCTAGTCTTGGATCATGGTCTAACATGCGGTCCATCTTGTTCCATTTGATTCATAGAATGGGTTTTGAGGACCAAGGTAGATGTACCTGGTCTACGATTCATAGGTCCTAGCCATCATTTGGGATCTTTGGAATTTCTATGGACGAAGATCGACGGACTTGGTTCACGGACCATGGTTCCACCTACATTCCATATATGGCACCTGCATTTCTGAAAAATCTAAATTTTGGTCTATTTAGGATATGGGTTGTTAAATTATCTCTCCCTTGAGAACATTCATCCTCGTATTAAGACTAAACTAGCTTAAATGGAGGGAGAGGGATGCAATCCCTACAACTAAACACCGATAACTAAATTTCTGACTGAACTGAGTTCCAAGAACATGAAATAAACCTCAAGTACAATTTGAGGGAACATGATTCTAAGGTTTAATTCACTCATCCATCATTGAAACTGAAGATGAACTATTAGCTTAAGTTGTAGTTGAATCGGAAGAAAAAAGATGAGGATACTTGGCTTTCATGACTACTTCTGCTTCCCAAGTAGCTCCCTCTACATACTGACTCCTCCACAAAACTGTGGCGGAAAGGACTTATTTGTTTCTCAACCATATAACCAGACGGTCAAGAATCTCAACTCATACATCTTCATAAGAAAGACTATCTTTCATAGTTATACTCTCTAATGGACCTACAGAGTCTGGATAATCCACACACTTCTTTAAGAGCGAGATGTGAAAAACTGGATGCACTGCTGCAATTTTGTTGGCAACTCTAATTCATATGCCACTTTGCCAACATTTTTCAAGATCTTGTAATGGCCTACATTTCTAGGACTAAGCTTCCCTTTCTTTCCAAATCTCATTACCGCTTCATAGGTAACACTTTCAGGAAAACCCAATCATCAACTTGCAACTGTAGTTCCCTTCTTCTTTCATCTACATATGATTTCTGACGGCTCTTGGTTGTCTTAAGTCTATATCTAATGATTTGAAGTTTCTTCGTAACATAAATGACTAAATCTGGCACTCTTAAAGCTGCTTCGCTAACTTCAAACAAACCAAAAGAAGATCTACTTCTATGCTGATACAGTGCCTCATAAGGGGCCATCTGAATGCTGAAATGGTAGTTTTTGTTGTATGACAACTCAATCAGAGAATTTTTATCATCCCAACTACCTTTGAAATCGATCACACAAGCTCTTAATATGTTCTCTAGGGTCTGAATGGTACGCTCTGCATGTCCATCCGTCTATGGATGAAATGTAGTGATAATGTTAACCTGAGTACGACGACCCTTTTGAGAATTCCAGAAATGAGAGGTAAAATAAGGACCTCTATCTAATATGATATAAAAAAACAACCATGCACCTCACAATTTCATTAATGTAAAAGTTGGCATAGTCCTCCGCCGAATCTATAGTCTTGACCGCCAAAAAGCGAGAAGACTTAGTAATCTTTTCAACTTTCACCCAAATGAAGTCATGTTGTCTGTGAGTTCGAGGTAACCCTGTGATGAAAATCATATTGATCACTTCCCATTTCCACATAGGAATTTCAATCTCTTAAGTCATACCCCTTAGTTTCTGATGTTCTACCTTGACTTGCTGGAAAATGGGGAACTAACTCACGAATATGCTATATCCCTCTTCATGCCATTTAACAAATAGACTTCCTGCAGATTGTAGTACATCTTAGAAAAACATAGATAAATAGAATATTTGGAGTTATGGGCTTCTGCAAGAATATGTTGTCTCAACTCACCCATCTTAGAAACACACAATCTACCCTGTTAGCAAAGTACACCATATTCCCTTTGGGAGAAAAACTCCACTATCTGATTATGAACAGCACTGTTAAGTTCAAGAAAGATTGGATCATTGTCTTGCTTTTCCTCAACCTCCACTACCAAAGAATATGTTTCCCCATTCTGAAATGTTACACCACTGTCTGATATGCTCATAAGGCGAACTCCCAAGCTAGCATAACTCTGAACATTTTTTACTAGTTCCTTCCTTTCTTCCTTAACATGGGCTACACCTCCCATAGATAATCTTCTAAGAGCATTTGCTACTACATTCGCCTTACCAGGATGGTAATGCACACTCATATTATAATCCTTAAGGAACTCAAGCCATCTCTTCTGGTGAAGATTCTACTCTTTTTGGGTGAACACATATTGAAGGTCTTATGGTTAGTGAAGACATCAACATGAACGCCATACAAGTAGTGTCTATAGATCTTGAGTGCAAACACCACTGCTGCAAGCTCGAGGTCATGAGTTGGATAGTTCTTCTCATGCTTCTTAAGTTGTCTAGAAGTATAAGCTATAACCTTATCTCGCTGCATCAACACACAACCTAGGAAAACTCTTGATGCATCACCATATATCACATAACCATGTAAACCCTCTGGTAGAGTCAATACAGAAGGTGTAGTCAATCTAGTTTCCAATTTTGGAAAGCTTTTGTCACAATCATCTGACCATTGAAACTTGACCATCTTTTAAGTCAACCTATTCAATGGTGAGGCTATGGATGAAAATCCTTCCACAAACCTTTTGTAATAACCTGCTAGACCTAAGAAACTTCTGATATCTACAACAGAGGTAAGTCTAGGCCATTGTTTCATTGCCTCTATCTTCTGCGAATCCACTCGGATCCCCTCGCTAGACACAATGCGACCAAGGAAAGCAACGGATTGCAACCAGAACTCACATTTGCTAAATTTAACGAATAAATGGTGATCTTTGAGAGACTATAAAACAACTCTCAAATGACTCGCACATTCTTCCTCATTCTTAGAGTAAATGAGGGTATCATCAATAAAGATGATAACAAACAAGTATATGTACTGTTTAAACTCTATGTTCATCAACTCCATAAAAGTTGGATGAGCATTAATCAGTCCAAATGACATAAATACAAATTCATAATGACAATACTGAGTACTTAAGGCTGTTTTTTGAATGTATTTATCTCTGCTCTTAGCTAATGATAATCCAATCTGAGTTCTATTTTTGAGAAATGACTACACCTTGAAGTTGGTCAAACAAGTCATCAATCCTGGGGATGAGATACATATTCTTGATTGTGACCTTGTTTAACTGTCTATAGTCAATGTAAATTCTTAGAGAACCATATTTCTTATTTACAAACAACAATGGTGCACTCCATGGCAAAATACAAGGTCTGGTGAAGCCCTTGTCCAAAAGTTCTTTCAACTGATCTTTCAATTTTTAAGCTCTTCTAGAGCCATTCTGTCAGGAGGAAAAGAAATAGGATGAGTATCTAGAAGGAGATCAATTCCAAAGTCAATTTATCTTTCGGGATAAACTTTGAGTAGATCTTTTGGGAACACTTTTGGAAACACATTACCTACAGGAACTGACTCTAGAGTTGGGGTTTCAGATCTGGAATCCTTAACCCGAAATAAATGATAGAGGTAACCGTTGGAGATCATCTTTCTAGACTTAAGGTAACAAATAAATCATCCCATACGTGCTAAGCTACTACCCTTCCATTCTAAGATTGGTTCATTTCGAAACTTAAAACAAAAGATCCTAGTTTTATAATTGACTGAGGCATAACAGGAATTTAACAAATCCATACCTAGAATGACATTAGAGTCTACCATTAATAACTCTACAAGATATGCTGACGTGACTTTCAGAGATACTCTGACAGGACAATTTCTATATGGTTGTCTAGCGATAAATGGGTCACCGACTGGAGTACAGACTAAGAAAGGTTTTGAGAGAGCTTATGGACTTGCATTGAATTTGACTACTATGTAAGGAGTTACAAAGAAATAGTTTCCCCTAGATCTAACAATGCATAAACATAAAGGTCAAGGACTCATAACGTACCATTGCCTACATTAGAAGAGCCTTCCTGCTCTTGGTGAGCCTGAAAAGTATACAACCTATTCTGGCGTTGACCGCCACATGTACTAGATGATTTACCCTGCTGAGTCGGGCGACTTGCTAGTGCTGCTAAAGTTGTAGATTTAGCTCCACCATAACTACCTCCCTTACCCTGTCTAGAAGGAAAATCCCTCAACATTTGACCAGACTGACCTAACCCAAAGCATCCTTCCTTTTTTTGTGAGGCACTCACCTGGATGGTTCTTACTACACTTAGGGAAAGTGTGGTAAGTCTTTGTGCCTGAAACACTTTCTTGACACATAGAGCCTGGTTCCCTAACCTTCTGATCATAAATGTTCTTGGAGGATGGAATACTAGCTGATGAAGGGTTGGGGTTGAAAATTTCTTCTGACTTTGTGAGCGGTTTCCACCACCCGATTTCTGCTAAGAATAGTCATCGTTACAAGTCCTAGACTTCTTATTCCCCTTGTCCTGTTCCCTAAGATTATCACCCTCAACCTGCTGACCATTAGTCATAATCATTGAGATGTTAATATCTCCTAGTAACATTGCTTTTTTGCACTCCTTTTTCACCAAACTCCATACAAGAACTTATTCATCTGAGCCGTGGAGTCAGCAACCCTTTGAGTAGCATAGCTAAAAAGATGGTTAATCTTGAGCCCATACTCTAGGACCTTTATGTTACCCTACCTTAAGTTCATGAATTTTCTGGGCCTCTGCTTCTCTCAACTCTATTGGCAAAAACCTTTCGAAAAAGGTTTCACTAAAGAAATCCCAAGAATAGGAGTTGCATTTGTACTCTTATTTTTTTTCCACTAAGTGTACCAGATTTAATCAATATATTTCAGCTGGTATGATTCCCATTCAACTGGATAATTTACAGTGACCTACATCACCTCAAAGATCTTCATGATCTCATCCTAGAAATTCTGAGCATCTTCACTAGTTTGCGATCCTAAGAACTCAGGCGGATTCATCCTAATAAAGTGGTAGACCCTTGTTGTTGTTGATCCACCATTAAAATTCATAGAATCTTTAACCCGCTGATTGTTCTAGTTAGCAACATGATGTACCGGAAAACCGAGTACAATTTAACGCTTAAAAATAAAAGAAGGTATACTAGAATCAAGTGTATCTGGTATGATTTGATGTGTTTGTAAATGATGTAGGAAGAATTAGACAGAGAAGAGAAAAAGTAGTAAATCACAACCATCTTGAGGTCCGTAGCTCACTTCACGGTCGATGTAAGTGACCATGAAGTGTGATGACAGTAGAGGAATTTAGAAAACCTATATTTGAGAAAGTTTAAGTAAAAGACTAGGGAAGTCTTCACAGACCGTAATCTCTTTTACGGTTCGTGGTGCAGTATGTGAATCAGATTACAGAGAGCAGTGCGAAGTGTTCAAAGTTTGAGAAAATTCAAGTGAAGACTACAAATGTCTTCACAGACCGTGATAATTTTGACGGTCCATGATTTTGCCCGTCAACAAGATTCCAGAAAGCAGTGCAAAGTGTCCAGAGTTTGATAAAGTTGAACTAAAAACTACGTAGTCTTCACAGACCGTGGTTATTTTGATGGTCTGTGATTCTTTATTAACAAGATTCAAGAAAGCAGTGCAAAGTGTTCGGAGTTTGAGAAAGCTGAAGTGAAGCTTACAGAAGTCTTTACGGACAGTGATAATTTTTACAGTTAGTGACTCTATCCACAAACCATATTACAGAGACCAAGTAAAAGTATAAGTTTTGGAGATATGAAGGAAATACCACAGACTATTGTACGGACTGTGAAGCCTTTCACGGGGCGTAATGGGGGCCATAAAGGAAAGCAACAATGTAGTCTTAGTTATTTTATGTCTCTTTTTAAAAGAATTTTGGGATATCATTTAGGGTATTTTTTGCATTATTAATTGATTATGAAACATTTTCATGAATGAGGCAGAGAGAACTTGGGAATTTTTTTGAGCTTATCTTTTTTGCGAACTATTTGGCAACAAGAAAAAGTTCAACTCTTACATTGTCAAGTTTGATTTTGGATTTCGATTTGCTATTGAACGTATTCAGATTGATGCTCTCAATCATTATAAACGGTTTTATACGCATAATTATGCATCACTAAGCATTCAAATCAGGTATGTGAGATCTATGACGAGACTGTGAATTTGACCCCGTAAAACGAGCATAGAGTAATCGATGTTCAAATGCTTTAGATTCAAGCTTTGATTTTGATTTGTTCTAAGGAGTGCACGCTTTATACTACCTGAATCAAGTGGTTTTTTGAGGATAAAAGCATTTGTTAGTTAAAGTAGAAATCTATTAACAGTATTGAAGTTAAAGTTAGAGTAAATAAGTTTAGCTTCACATCCATTTAAGCGAGCTCTTTATGAAAGAATCAATTGTAGTTCCAGAGAATATAAACAATTATTGTCTAATAAGGCTGAGAAGTATTAGATAAAATTTTGTCGCTGAGCTTTTTAAAGGTATGATTGCTTGAAGATCAGATTGCAAAAGATTTTCATAAGTTCTTGTCATAGCGAACCTAACCTGGTTTCTTTTAATCAACAGAAAAACCCATACCTAGTAATTTTTATAAAATAGATTTTAAGTTAAAGTCTTATGTATAGAGGTTGATACTTCATATTCATACCAAAATTTTACTTTAGTTTTATTAGGATATAGTAACATCAATCGGATAAGAGCAACAGTAAACATTATCTGTAAAGAAGTTCTCTGTTGGAAGGATCTCAACTCCAGTTGAGTTCTACAAAGTCACAACGACCTTTTACACTTTCATTTGACGTGTAAGTTTGGACGTATCAAATTCCTGTGCCGCTTCTTGGGAATTTCATTTTAGGATTTTTTTACTAGCTTGTATTCGATTTTCCTAATTTTACTTATGTTATAGTTTTTTATCTATTACAGATAAATCGGCTAGTGTATACCCACCATTAGAAGTAAGTGAGACACATTGCTACCTTACGATCCGGAACTCCAAAAAAACTTACGCAAGATGGTTAATGTTCAAGAACTAAGGCTAAGAAGGATAGGTTGGCCCTAGAGGGTGAACTTGATGCTGCACAACATGTGCAATAAAATGTTGAATTAGCCCCACCTAGGGTAGTAGATGGAAATTGGGATGATGTAATCCCTCCTCATTGTCCACCGGTAGCCCAAAGGGGTAGAGTTCAGCATCCAGCTCACATGATGTATGAGGAGGATGATACTGATTTTGACGGAGCTGGAGCAACTACAGCTATAGTGTTACCTGCGCTACCTCCAAGGGTGAAGTTCACTATCACCTATACAATGATACAATTGTTAAATCTCAAAGAAATGTTTAGAGAGGCACCTGGTGATGATGCAAACCAACATATGATGAATTTTGTGGGAATATGCAAATCTCAAGAGATTCTTGGAGTTAATAAAACTGCAATATGGCAAGCTTATTTCCCTTATATCTTACTGTAGAAGATACTAACTTGCTTAAAGAGACGCTACATGACTCCATTCGAACTTGGAGTGAATTAAAAGAAGCTTTTGTAGAACGATTCTTTCCACAATCGAAAGAACTGTAAATAAAGGATGAGATCAATTTACATAAGCAGTTACCAAGTGAAGCGATCCATGATAATTGGTGGAGGTTCATCAAAATATTAAAGAAATTCCTCAACCATTGTCACGCCCCAGCTACCCTCGAGACGCGGACACAGAACCTAGGACCACAAGTGATCCCAAGCTAACCCAGCTGGAGTGATCATGAGCATACCAAAGACAATAAACTGATGCAGAAGTTAAATCATAATTAAATCTAAAAAGATAGGGAATACCTATATTCTATAACTGAGATATTTGAAAACAATGAGTTTCATACAAAGGAAATATTAACTCAATACTAAGCTGAATCTGACTATGTCTTAAATAAGCCTCTAAACTGTACTAGAAGTACTAGGACAAGCCCAAGCTAAATCTAGAAAAAAATTGAAACTAAATGACTAAAGACTGAAATGAATCTCATGACTGTTGTTCTTGGAGTATGAGGACTCACCAGTGAATATGCTGAACTGGAGATCGGGAAATCTATCTATGAGTGATCTGGATGCTGAGAACTTGACCCTACATCAGGAGAAAATGTAGCACATGTATTCAGTAATTGAAAGGTTCCGAGCATGTAGGATATACAAAAGATGAAATAAAACATAACTGAACAAGCATAAAAACAAGTATAATAATCTGACATGATAAACTGAATTCTGAGCTAACTGGATGCAACGACCAATTTATAACATGCTTAAGCTGAATACTGAATATACTGATAAATGGTCAATGCAGAGAGTCTCACTGATCTGCGGGAGCTACAAATAAGCAAGCGATAATAAACCACATGAGTTAAATGTGGAGTACGATGTATACGCTCCATCAAGAGGACCCAATATACCCTGCCAGAGGTATAAAGGCATGCTTGTGTGATCACTAAATTAATTTCCCACGCAAGAAAAACTACTTGTCTAGTAGTTCTAAGACAATTTGGGTATGCTGAACCATAGTCTAAATCGGCATTATGCTACTTCCACGAATTCTTAAAATTTACTGATTATGTTTGAGTTTCTGTAAATACTAGATAGCTCAAAACTGAACATGCAAACTGAGAATGCAACAGTTAATCTGGTAATTATGAATTTATAACTAAGGCATGTATATCTGAAGTATCTAAAATATCTGACCTAGCATGTGTAAGTCAAGAACTAAAGAAATACAAAGCTAGGGTTCTGAAATTCATGCAATAAATTGAATAATGACATGATAATCTGATTTGGAACATAAAATTAATAAGTTCATAGAAATATGTTGAGGTTCTAGAAACCATAGATCTAATCATGATATGTGAATCAAGAATCTGACTAAAAACTAGGGAACCAATGGGTGAAAGTAACCGACTAGTGAAATACCACATAACTTGTGATGAAATCCCTGAAAAAATACTTAACCTTTTTGGCTAGAAAAGCTGGACACTTTTTTAGTTCTTGAACTAGGGTTCTTGAGCTTTTTCTCTTTTCTTGCTTCTAGTTTTCTAACTTTTGATTTAGTGATTTGACATAGATATGTTTTAATTATGTTTCTAGGCTTAAACTGACTAATATATGATGATTTAGGGTTAAAACGACATAACATAGGTTTAAATGAGTGATAAAGGTACAAATTACACCTGGGAAAGTTGTTCTTGGATCAAATGACGTCCCGGACTGGCGGTCCGTTGTCTGCCCGAGGCCCCGTCGTTGTGTCTGTCGTCAGGGCATGTTCGTTAAGCCTTTACTAAAATGGGCATAACTTCTTACTCAGAGATCAGATTTTAGCAAGGATTGTGGCTCTAGAAGGATAATTCAATTATCTATCTGTTGGTTTCTCATGAGACACCTAATTCATTTTGTGCAAAGAGTTATGACCATTTGAAGTTTACCCAACTACTTTTCCCCTTAACTGTCTGCAAATTTTGCACCTACGGTCAGACCTACAGACCGTCGGTACACCTACGGACCATGTTGGTCATCCTTAGCTCATGTCAGAGAGTTAATGAAGGGAGTATTGATCGACGGTAATGGACTACAGACCGTCGTCTGACCTATTTTTCTGGGCTGAAATTTTTGGGAGTTTCTGATCCCATCGAGGATTGTGCATGATGGACCGTGGATTAGGCTACGGTCCCTCGATGCCACCATTGGTAGCACCTGTAGATTTTTCTGAAAAACTAATTTTGGGTCTGTTTTGGTTATGGGGTGTTACTGATACGCTCAAATTTACTTCTCGAAAAGAAGTAAAAGCGATGACATCAAGTAAAGAATCCAACTAGTGAGGTTGGGATTGTTCCCTAAAAGAAAATGGTTCATACTTAACTTTATTCAATTATTACTTCTATTTAGTCAATTATTTTCCAAAAACAAATAACTAAAACGGATTTCGATTAATAAAAGCAATTAACTAAATTGAAGTAAACAAGTGACATGTTCAAGTATTGGACTTTGATCATCTAATGAAAGTAACTAGCGTGTAAGTGTTCCCCCATAGGCTCCTAACTCGATAATTCTAGCTATAACAATCCTTTCCTAGTATCTTGCATGCAAAGTGATAAGATATGTATCTCCAAATCTTTAGTCCGGCATCTAGAGAATCTCACTTCACACCTCGGTCCCGCTACGTGTGTTGCTTTACCAAACATTATATTTACCTCATTTTAAGCTTCATACTCAATATTTGTCTAAGTTGTTACTTCGTACCAACTGACACTAGCCTATTAGATAGTACACACTAAATTTATTTTAATAATTCTTTTCCTATTATCTACCTCCTTGGTCCGGCAAGTAGCAATAAGGTGATTTCTAACGTTGGTCATCCGTTAAAAAGACTTCTAAGCCAAAAAATTAGCAATACAGGCAAGACACTATTCTAGAATTGTTATTTTAGCTAGATTTTACCTTATTATTTACCCATAGTTCCCACAACCCTAGTTATGGAGTTAAGTTACCCATGCTAATAATCACAGTATTCATATTTTATAATATAAGAATTCATGCACTTACTTTTATGAGAATAAAGAAAATTCAGAAAATCACTTGAATAATTCACAAAAACACCAACAATTGATTTCGGAAAAGTATTATCAAAAACCAAAATCAAGAGTTCAATACTTAAACAAGAGAACTAAAAAATATCCAAAAGTCTAACCCCAAAAACAAGGTTCTTCAAACTATTTATAATAAAATAAAACCTAATAAAAGAAGGACTCTATTTAAGGCAAATCTGTCCAAAATGCGTCTGAATTGACGATCCCTACGACGGACTATCATGGCCACGACGGACCATCGTAGGCTCCGTCGTTCCATACTTGGCATAATTTTCTGCTGCTTTCTTCATCAACTCGTTTTTACCCTCGATGGACAGATATGACGGACCGTTGCAAGAGCGACAGTCCGTGAAGGGGTTCCATTTCACAACACTTAGAAACTTCTTGAAAATTGGGTACTGGAACAACTCTCTGACAACCACGATGAATATCCAGGACGGACCGTCGTGGATATGAAGGTCTTTCTAGAGCTTACGTCGTCCTACACTTGGTCAGACTTCCCCAACTTCTTTCAACAGCCATTTTTATCTCACATCGGTGCAACCTACGGACCGTCATGGGCTCCTTAGGTGGTCACTTCTGCAATTTCTGCTCAAATCCTCCGCGTTCTTCTTTGGACACATTTCCTGTAAAATTAAGACAAACCTACATCAAAAATCAATACAAAAATTCTTTATACACACACTAAACTTAAGGAAACGACGTTGAAAGTACCGTGGAACCATGGTACATCAACACCCTCAACTTAAATTCGTTGTTTGTCGTCAAGCAACGCACTATGACTCACTACAGAATCTTTGTACAAGAGTACCCGTCTTTTAGCTTTCGCAATCATTTGACTATCAATCGTGATTATTCTCATTATGTTCATGCATGTTATCACTATTAGGCATGAATTATGTTGATCAGACCATGACACAGACTCACCACAACTTGACACCTATGCTCTTCGATGTCTCACCTAGGTGCTAATTATTCCGGTATTACAACTAGTGTCCTCACTAAAAAATAACATCCTCATTTTTCACATAATGATTTCAGTTTGAGTATAAGGATAAATTTTTAACACTCGCTCTTAGAACAACTTCACAACTCATTTATACATATTGCCATAGGCTTGCCCTCATTTTTACTGCTTTAAGTTCGCCAGAACAACTCTTAGGATCACGATAGGACTTTCTTAGCTTATAACACACGCTCATGATTAGGTAGGGTATATTTAGATATATTTTAGTGACTTGTTGCCCTCTTTGACCTATCGATTAAGCGTCCTACCTTTTCATTGTTTTATTCCGCCTTTTTTCTTATATTCTTTCACCTTGGTATTTTGCCTTCTTTCTTCTTTTGTGTGACTCTTTTCTTTTCTTGATTGTATTTATTATTATTATTTTTATTCATTTTTCTTTCCACTTTTCTTGAGTCACTTTTCTTTTGTTCTTTCTCGCTCTTTGTTCATTCAACTCCACTTTACGGAGCATTCCTCATAATAGCCACCCTCAATTCATGGCTTTGCCATGAGTAAAAGTACACAATACCCAAAGATGGGTTAGGGCCACGAGAATGTTGTTTTCTGCATTAGCCAACCTCAACTTCTGCTTTTGGATTGAACAAGGGCATATGATTGTTTCCTAATTGTCTATTACAACTTACTTTTAGCATGACTAACCAGGCAAGTTCTAGCTCAGTACAAATAGTGGACTATTCAAATTTTCCTCACACTCACTTGACATCTCATTACTCTAACAGATTATCAGACACCTAGTCTGAGTCTTAGATTTAGGGTCATCTAGTGGTGTATCTCTATGTCATGCTTAGAGATACACATTTCTCAGTTACTATGCCTAGTCATGCATCATTTTCATTACATTAGGATAACATTTTTGTTTTCTAAATCATGCTTCATAGTTATACTATGTACACAAGATATATACATGTTGGTTCAACAATAAAAATAATCAGTCTCTTGGGGAAAAAGAACACGGGAAAGAGAAATCCAAAAGAGGATCGTGAATCCAAAATAATAGTGGTAGGTGAAGCAAACCTGAGGTGCAAAGCCCCGTTGATTGACAAGCTGGTGGGTCCAGTGTCCAGGAACCCACTCCCTCTGTAGTCTGGACACCCTTAGTAGTGTCCTCAGCACCAACAACACCCTCAGTAGTGCCTCTATCTTATAGCACCATCAATAGTGCTCTTCTCTTCCGCAACAACTCTAGATCTAGACACCCCAGTAGCCAACTCAATAGACCTCGATTGACGTGCCTCCTCATCAACAATCGAGGCGCAGCCTCTAACTCATGGCGTTCCATCTTCTGTGCCCTAGCCTCATCCTCATTTCGACCTCTATGCCTCTTGGCATGCTCTCGTGGTGGAGGTGGTGTCATTGCAGCTGTGGAGGATGAGGCCGCCAAAATAGTATCCTCAGCGGGCTCTGTAGAAGGGGCCTTAGACTCGGTCACCCTAGCCTCTAGAATCATGTCCAGGTCTACTCTTAGACTCTCTAAAGCAGCCTAAAGGGTCGACACGTCCACCCGAGGGGCTGGCCGGGCTAGCACATGCAACTCAAAAGTATCCAGGCACTGATAAACCTCCATGATCTTCCTTTCCGTGTGCTGGGCCATTTTCCTCTCAATGCGCTCCTCCGCCTCAGCAATAGATCTCTACATCCAAGGCTGAATGTGATGCAGAAGAGTGGCCATTTGGGCCTGAAGTTTCTTGACTGGGGATGTGTCAATAGGCTCAAATGTAGCCTGGGTAGCCGCTTGGGCTTGTTCTACAGTGTCTACAAGGTTCTCACCAAGCAGAGGTACCTCCAGGCGGGGCCCTCTGCATGGGGCCAACTCATTGCCTCATCCGTTATAAGGCCTATATCAACATTGCCCGGTGGGGTCTTGATCTTATCGATGTGCCAAATGGGCACACTTGCAGACTTGCACAAAGCAAACACCATGCACAGAAATGGGTAGGTAGTGACCTTGAAGGGCCTCTCATTTATGGCCGCCTGAACAAGCCAACCGAAGTCCACCTCGAACCCTGCTATCATCGCCACCATTAGAATTTCGCAATCCAAAGTGACAATATTCTCTGTAGTAATGGGGGAAAGGCAGTGGCGGGCTATCAACCACAAATACTTCGTCGTAAAGGTCAGGTTAGCCTTCTTGATGGTTCCTTCCGGCTCAAGTACCTAATCAGCAGCCTCTCCATCAACAGATAAATACCGAGTAATCCACCTCTTGGTGGTCTTTCTCAACTTTGGCTCACGCAGGAATTGTCCATCTTTAACCAATATCCACCGGTAGTCGAACACGGCAGTGAGAGGAGTCCAGTTGGCATCAATAATCTCGTAGTAAGTACCGGCGTATGGCAAGAAAGGATATGTCTACCCGCTTGTAGTGGACTCGGATGTGCTCTAGCGGGGCCTGTTTGCAGGGGCAGCCCGCCTGTCTATTTGGGCTTTGAGTGTCTCCACATACAAGGAATAGAACTCTCTGACCAACTCCTCATTGTATCGGACAACATAACGAGCCGTCCATTCAAGTCGGTGCCTGGTAAAATGGGCATGGATTGTCGGCATGGTGGGGAGACTCCCCGTGAGGACCCGCCTCTCTAGTGTAAGGGTTCGGGTCATAATCCCCTTATCAATTGGCATCTTGGCATCAAAGTACAGCTGAGACTACCTCTCAACACACCACCGATTGGGCTGGTCGGCAACTGGGTCGGTGACTCCGTTCAGTGGTACTAGAGTGGAATCGACACTATCGGTCTTATCAGATGAGGGAAGATGAGATATAGTGGCAGGATCAGAAGCCTCCTCAGACCCGGAGACTTCTTCTGAACCCGATACTTTCTAAGATCTTGAAGCATCTCTAGAGTGGGTAGCAGACCCAGAAGGTGTGCCGGTCAATATGCGCTCCTCTTCAGAGTGAGAGGCAGTGACTACGTCGGCACCACCTTTGTAAGGGTGGCTCTGGTGGTACGTGCAGCCCGTGTAGCAGTGACAATGCCTGGGGGCACGTAGTCGGGGAAACGCTCATCGCAAAGCAAATGACCAGTCGGGCAGATGGGGCGACGGACTTTGAGCGCCCTCGTGCGTACATGCGATCTAGCTATGGTGCCATAAGTGTTAGTACCTGAAAAGAACAACAATTAGTACCAATAGAAAAAAAGACATGCAAACAAGAAACAAAAAACGTAAATCCAAAACTGAAATGGTATTGTTGTAGTTCCTGTGTTGGACGATGGACCAGTTGATTGTCCGTCGTGAGTAGGACGGACCGTCATCACGGTCCATCATGAAATACTTAAGAAATTTTATTGGACACTATTAGAAATAAAGTCTTTGACAATCATGACGGTAGTGCAGGATGGACCATTGAGAGCACAATGGTCTGTTATAGAGGTCCGTCATTGGACACTTACAAACGACTTTGAGACCCTGAGGAATAGGGTCTCTAAAAACCATGAGGGTTTTGCAAGATGGACCATCGAGGGAACGACGGTCCATCGTAAAGGTCTGTCGTTGGACACTTGGAAAACATTTTGAGACCCTTAGGAATAGGGTATCTAACAACCATGACGGTTGCAGAGGAGTGACCCTCGAGGGCACGACGGTCCGTCGTAGAGGTCATAAACCGACACTAAGATAAAATAAATGGGAATTGGTGGGATGGACCCCCCAACGGTCTCTCGACGGCATGAAAGTCCATCGATGGGGTCTCATTCTGTCCTTTAGCGACAGAACTAGGGATGCCTCAATAGTCCCCTAAAATTCTAATCGAAAGAATACTTATCAACACACAATTTCTAACCCTATTACCCAGCCTACTAGCAATCCTAAGGATATAATTTCTCGAGTTTTAGCATTCCAATTTGGAGGACTCTCAACCTAGGTCAAAAACAATTATCATAAACATACACCCCCATTTGATTTAGTTAACACAACACCCCCATTCTGTTTACTATGTGAAGGGTCTTAAGGCATGTAGGATTCACGGGGTGAGTTCTTACCATGCAATAGGGGTCAAATTTTGAAGATCCAACATTCAGAATCAAGCATGTTGCATAGGAAAATAAGAAAGAAATATTGATGGTTTAGAGATCTGAACCACATACCTGACTTATGGAAAAGATGAAAACAAAGTAAGGCACACAACTCTGGTGATCAGCAGAAGAACAATTGACTCCAGCCGACACATTACTTAAAGAAGCAGGGAGATTGGAAGAGGGAAGATTAGGGGAATTTTGGAAGGGATGGGGAATCCGATGTTTTGGGGAGAGGAAGAGAGTGTTAGGGAATGGAATAGGGAGTAAATAGGGGAAGTGAGGGAAAGAAATGGTTAGAATGAAAAGGTGGGAAGTTAAAAGGTTTAAAACTTTGAATATCCGTCGGTCGGGTCTGGTCGCGTTTACAGGTATTGATGCGACAAGTACCCGTCGACGTTCCATCACAGGTGTGAAGTTCCGTCATGGGTGCCATAATTTAGAAAAATGGAAAAACTTACCTGGGCAAGACGGATCCTTGCGACGGTCCGTGGCAGGCGTGACGGTCAGTCGATGGGTCCGTCAATGAGAATGTAGACCAATTTTCTTGTGATGTTCTACCTTCCAATTTAACACCCACGAAGCTATTCTTTTTGTATTTTGTGGACACTTTTTTGACACGGACCCTAAACTACGCTCGAGCCAACACTTCTAACAAAATGCAACTATAACTAGAAAGTCGTTAAAAACTATAGTTGGCTTAGAGGATACATATTGGGTTGCCTCACAACCAGTGCTTGATATAACGTCGCGGCACAACAGAGGAAAATTGATTACTCGACTTCATCAAGATGGTATTCCTCGATTACTTCATTCGGCATTTCAGCATGCCCCAAATAGATTTTGATTCGTTGTTCGTTCATCTTACACGGCACACCCTCCTTGTTTTCCAACTCAATCACTGTGTGAGGGAATAGTTGGATGATAAAGTAAGGGCCAGTTCCTTTGGGCTTGAGTTTGCCCGGAAACAAGCGAAATCTACAATCGAATAAAAGCACCAAATCCCCAACCATAAAATCACATTTGTCAATCTTTTGGTCATGGTACTTCTTCATCTTTTCTTTGTAGAGGGCTTAACTTTCATAAGATTTTAGGTGAAATTCATCGAGCTCATACAACCCATTAAACCTCTGTTCTGCATCCTCATTCCAATCCATTTTAACTTCATTGCCCACATGGCTTTATGCCCTAGTTCGACCGGCATGTGACAAGCCTTCCCATATATAAGTTGGTATGGGGACATACCTATGGGAGTTTTGTATGCTACCTGGTAGGCCCAGAGAGCATCATAAAGTCTCCTTGACCAATCCGTTCTACTAGCGTTCACCATTTTCGACAAAATTTGCTTAATCTCCCTATTTGACACCTCAACTTGCCCACTAGTTTTAGGATGGTAAGGTGTGTCCACATTATGGCGAACCCCATATTTCTCCAATAATCCCTTAAATAATTTGTTACAAAAGTGGGATCCCCCACCACTAATAATAGCCCTTGAGGTGCCAAATTGGGAAATATATTCTTTTTCAAGAACGGTGTGACACTCTTCCCTTTATTATTTGCGAGTGCGATAGCTTCTACCCATTCAGACACATAATCAACCGCTACTACAATATACTTCATCCCATGGGAACTTACAAAAGGGACCATAAAGTCAATACCGCCATCTCTTTTGTATCTATCACATGCCTTGGCGAACTCATGAGCATCTCGATGAATAGTTGGCCAATGGTAGCCACATTGTAAGATCTTGTGCGCGGTCCAGATACCACTATAATGTCCACCTACGCGTGAAGAATGGCATGCCTCAAACACTAAACATCTCAACTTCTGGCACACAACGCCGAATAAGCCCATCGGCACAACTCCTATACAAGTATGGCTCTTCCCAAAAGAATTTTTTCACATCATAAATGAAATTTTTCGTTTGATGAAAGGACAAGTGCGGTTGGATGATATCGCTAGCCAGATAATTCACAAAATCTGCGAATAATGGAATCAAGTCTAGAGAGGCGGCCAATACATGCTCATCGGGGAAAGTATCATCAATTTATGTTTTATCCCCCTACTCTCTCATTGCTTCATCTTCTAAATGGTACAAGTGATCAGAAATTTGATTTTCGGTCCCTTTTCTATCAATCACCTCAAAGTCAAATTCTTGCAATAGTAATACACAACGAATCAATCTCTGTTTCGCATCCTTATTTTTCATTAAATATCTTAAAGCAGAATGATTAGTATGCACTATAACCCCAGTGCCAAGCAAATAGGAGCAAAATTTCTCAAAAGAAAAGACTACTGCAAGGAGCTCTGGCTCAGTCACGGTGTAGTTCTGTTGGGCTTCATTTAGGTCATTACTAGCATAGTAAATTGGGTGAAGTATTTTGTCCCTTTTTTTCCTTAATACCACACCAAGAGAAACCCCACTAGCATCACACATTACCTCAGATGGCTTGCTCAAATCCGGCGATATAATGATAGGTGCAGACATCAACTTTTATTTCAACTCACCAAAAGCCTTGAGACAGGATTAATCAAAATAAAATTTACACTATTTCGCAAGCAACTTTTACAAAGGATGCACAATTTTTGAAAAATCCTTGATGAACCTCTGGTAAAAACCTGCATGCCCAAGAAAGCTTCTCACACCTTTAACAGAGAGAGGTGGGTGAAGTCTCTCTATTACCTCGACTATAGCTCGATCAACCTCTATACCCTTCTCTGAAATGTGATGACCCAATACAATACCCACTTTCACCATGAAGCGACATTTTTCCTAATTTAGAAATAGATTGCAGTCTTCACACCTCTTAGGAACCTCAGACAAATGACTCAAACACCGCTCAAATGAGTCACCAGCCACATGAAAAATCATCCGTAAACACCTAAATAATGTCCTCCGCTATATCGTAGAATATCAACATCATACATCTCTGAAATGTGGCGAGTGCATTGCACAACCCAAACAACATTCTCTTGACCGCAAAGGTCCCATATGGACAAGTAAAGATGGTTTCATCTTGATTTTCCGGTGCAATAAAAATCATATTATACCCCGAATAACCATCAAGAAAATAGAACCACCCCTTTCCGGCAAGTCTATCCAACATTTGATCATTGAAGAACATAGGAAAGGGTCTTTTTTGGTCCATGCATTTAATTTCCAGTAATCCATACACACCCTCCAACCAGTCACCGGTCTCATTGGAAAATCTTATTTTTCTCATTGGGGACCACAGTCGTTCCCCCTTTGTTAGGTACACACTTAACAGGGCATACCCAACTACTATCAGCGATTGGATATATCACTCCGGCATCTATCCACTTAATAATTTCCTTCTTCAATATCTCTTGCATAGGTGGATTTAGACGTCTCTAATGCTCAATACTTGGTTTGTGATCAGGCATGAGTTGTATTTTATAAGAACAAATACTCGGAGGGATCCCAATAATATCCGCAATAGTCCACCCAATAGCTCTTTTGAACCTTTTTAACATTTTCACCAAACTCTCAACTTGATGCACATTCAAATTTGATGCAATAATAACCGGAATAGTGTAATCTTTTCCCAAGAATACATACCTCAGATGAGGTGGTATAGGCTTAAGTTCTAATTTTGGAGCCTCCTCAATACACGGTTTCGTGGGTGGAGATTCGCGATGTTGCATATCTAACTCAAATTTCTTTGGTTTAAAATGAACGTTACCTCGATCAAGTGTCGCGACCAATGACTCATACTCTTCAATGCCATCACTATCAAAATTCATGATCACTGCCGCCAATGCTTCTAAGACACTCTTCAATTTGTTCCTCTGATGACTCTTCAACTCTGTAGGATATAGCAGATACCTATTGGAGCTCACCACTCTTCCTCATGGACCTACAAATGTTGAAGGTCACTTCTTCATTGTTCAACCGGAATTTCATCTACCCCTTTTTAATATGAATCAAGGATCTACCCGTATCAAGGAATGGCCTCTGAGTAATAATAGGAATGACTCCAGTTTTAGTAGCACATCGTGGAGTATACCTATGGGACTTCTTACCGTTTTATCAGCCATCATTAGCCGCATCGCAGTGGGCTTTGGGTCACCCAAACCCAACTTCTGGTAAATTGAGAGGGGCATGAGATTTATACTTGTCCCAAAATTACATAATACTTTTGTAAAATGTAATAGCCCGATTGTACAAGGAATAGTGAAAGCACCAGGATCTTCTTTCTTTTGCACAAGAGATCTTGTAGCAATGGCAATACAGTGCTGCATTCTATCATCATCCTCAAAAGTGACTGATCTTTTCGTTATAACCAAATCTTTCATGAACTTGGCATAACCGGGCAGTTGTTTAAGAGCTTCTACCAAAGGAACATTGATAGAAGTTGTTTCAACATCGTTATAAAACGCCGGTATTTACAATCCTCGGTCTTTTTTAAACCTTTGTGAGAAATAAGGTGGTGGTCTATGCATGGGGGTCACCTATTGGGGAACCTCAACATATTTTACCATTTTATCTTCTAACTCACCAATGACGTCCACCACTGTATCATCATTTCTTATCACCTTTTCTACACCAAATGGTTTAGTTGGATCAATGATTTGCTTACCACCCCGAGTAGTGATTGCCATACAATGCCCATCATATTTCAGATTTTGGACAATAATGCTAGGAAGAGTGCCCGGTTGGCGTGTGTACACAGTTGCAGACAATCGGGCCATTTGCAACTCAAGATGCTTAATCGAGATTGCATGCGTATAAACTTTCTACCCTATACCTGCTATGTCATTCCTTAACTCTTTTGTATGCTCATCACTAGCATCGAACCTCCTCATCATTTTTTGCATCATATCCTCAACTTGCGCCATACTACCTCAACCATCCCTAGGAGCAACTTCACGATTTTGAGGTGGAACATAGGGTCCACTCCTATTATTTCTGTTACCATAGTTACCACGGTTGAAGTTGTTGTCGCGGTTGTAATTCCCATATCAGACATAATGACCCTCGCGGTTATAATTACCATAGTTCCAACCTTGGTTTCCTTGATGTTGGCACCAGTTCTCCTTATTGGAGCCTTGGGCTTTCGGTCGGAAACCGCCCGTCTGATCTTTCACTACATTGGAATCCTCCTCATAATAATATTCATCATTTGGCGGTGGTGTTTAAGACAACTAGTTCACCGCATTAACTTTTTCCGCACCCCCAGCTACATGTTTCAACACCAACCCAAGATCATTTCTCATTTGAGCCATCTCCTCACGAAGATCATCATTGGACTGCAAAGGTGTTTCTCCCAGTATCTGACTTCTTAGTACTCCAAGCTCTATTATTTTGGTAGTTTTTCTCTAACTTTTCAGCAATCTCGGCATAAGGACACTCCTCATAAAAACCACCCTCTATTGTATCCAACATCACTTTGTTATTATCATCTTGTCCTCGATAGAAATACTCTTTCATAGACTCATTAACTATGGGTGATTTGGGACACTTTGCAAGAATGAAGTGAACCTATCCCAAGAACTGCTAATTGATTCTCCCTGTAGTGCCACAAAGTTTTTCACTCTGTCCTCGTGGTTTAGTTTCTTAGACACTGGGTAGTAGCGTGCTAAGAAAGCACCCCTGAGTTGATTTCAAGCGAAGATTGATTTATAGGGGAGCTCAGCAAACCAGATAGCAGCCTCTCCCGTTTGTGAGAGAGAAAAAACTCTTAGCCCAGTTACATACATATTCAAATCGGGCCTCCCTACACAAGTTTTGCACACTACCCTTACCTTAGCGATATGGCCATGTGGATTCTCATAAGGTAGCCCTGAAAACCAACATCTGACAGTGAGCATTTGCATCAGACTACTAGTTACCACAAAAGTTTTTTCGTGTGGTAGAGGAGGCAAGACGAGTGGTCCATCAGAGTCTGCGATATTTTCATAGCCCCTATAGTACTCTTGAGGGAGAGGAAGGGGACATTGTCTCCGTATTTCACCTTCCCCACGAATATCCGGTATTACAGGGTCACGAGTGTCGACCAATGGTGGCATTTGTTAGTCTACCTCATCACCTTGAATGCCCAAATTCTGATTCATTCTTCTAAAAGTACGCTCTAGTATGGGGTCTATTCAATTACGGGTATATCTCTACTCCGTGTGTGGCATGTAAGGAAGTTAGACCTGCAGGAGACAAAATCAAAAAGATAACTCATCACTAGCATCGAACCTCCTCATCATTCTCTACATCATATCCTCAACTCTGCGCAATACTACCTCCATCATCCGTTCGAGCAACTTAACAATTTGGAGGTGGAATATCTCCCCCTTGGGAACATTATTCCTCAAATGAAGACTAAACTAGCTGAAATAGAGGGAGAGAGATTCAAACCCCACTACTAAACACAGACAACTAAGTTTCTGACTAAATTGAGTTCTGAGTTCATTAAATTACGCTGAAAATGCAAGTACAAACTTAGGGAACATGATTCTAAAACTTAATTGACACATGAAGGAGTGTAAAACTGAACAGGAACTATTACCTCAAGGTGGAGTGGAATCGAAAGGAAAGAGGTGATGATACTAGGCTTTCATGACTGCTTTTGTTTCCCAAGTAGCTCCCTCTATGGACAGACTCCTCCACAAAAACTAGTCTTACACGACTTCTTTGTTTCTCAACCTTTTCACCTGAGGGTAAAGAATATCTACTGGTACATCCTCATAAGAAAGACTATCTATCACCGCCACACTCTCTAATGTCACTATAGAGGCTGGATCGCCCACACACTTCTTCAAGAGTGAAATGTGAAGACCGGACGCACTACTGCTAATTATGCTGGCAACTCTAACTCATATGCCACCTTGCCAACCCTTTTCATGATCTTGAAAGGGCCTACATATCTTGGACTAAGCTTCCCTTCTTTCCAAATCTCATCACCCCTTTCATAGGTGAGACTTTCAGAAAAATCCAATCATCAACTTGGAACTCTAGTTCCCTTCTCCTTACATTTGCATAAGATTTTTGATGACTTTGGGCTGTCTTATGTCTATCTCTATTTAGTTTCACTTTCTCCATAGCATAAAGGACTGAACTTGGCCCTATTAAAGCTGCTTCACCTACTTCAAACCAACCAACATGAGATCTACATGTACGCCCATATAAAGCCTAATAAGGGGCCACCTGAATGCTTGAATGGTAGCTATTATTGTAGGCAAACTTAATAAGAGGAAGGTGATAATTCCAACTACTTTTGAAATCGATCACACAAGCTCTGAATATATCCACTAAGGTATGAATAATACGCTCTACCTTCCCATCCGTCTATAGATGAAATGTGGTACTAAGGCTAACTTAAGTACGAAGACCTTTATGACATGATTTCCAGAAATAAAAGTTAAACTGAGGACCTCTATGTGATATGATAGACAAAGGAACCCCATGCAACCTCACAATTTTATTGATGTAAAGCTTGGCATTGTCCTCGCTTTATCTATAGTGTTGAACTCTAAAAAGCGAGAAGACTTAGTCAACCTATCAACTATCACCAAAATTGAGTCATGTTGTCTGCGAGTACGAGGTAATCCTATGATAAAGTCCATATTGATCACATTGCACTTCCAAGTAGGAATATCGATCTCTTGAGTCATACCCCCTGGTTTCTAATGTTCTACCTTGAGTTGCTGGCACTTGGGGAACTTACTCACAATGTCTGCTATATCCCTCTTCATGCCATTCCACCAATAGGCCTTCTTGCAGATCGCGATACATTTTAGTGGAACCTAGGTGAATAGAATACTGGAGTTATGGGCTTCTGCAAGAATATGCTGTCTCAGCTCTCCCATATCAAGGACAAACAATCTACCCTGGTAGCCAAGTACACCATCTTCCCCTTGGGAGAAAACCTCCACTCTCAGATTATGGACTGCAACTTTAAGTTCAAGAAAAATTGGGTCATTATCTTGCTTTTCCTTAACCTCCACTACCAAAGAAGATTCTTCCCCATTCTTAACTATTACACCACTATCTGATATGCTCATAAGTAGAACTCCCAAGCGAGCAAGACTATGAACATCATTCACTAGCTCCTTCCTTTGTTTCTCAACATGGGCTACACTACCTATATATAATCGACTAAGAGCATCTGCTACTACATTTGCCTTACCCAGATGATAATGCATACTCATATCATAATCCTTAAGGAATTCAAGCCATATCCTCTGGCGAAGATTCAACTCTTTCCGGGTGAACACATACTGAAGGCTCACTCTTATAGTAATAGAGCATATCTACGTGAACACCATACAAGTAGTGTCTCTAGATCTTGAGTGGAAACACCACTGTTGCAAGTCGAGGTCATGAGTTGAATAGTTCTTCTCATGAACCTTAAGTTGTCTAGAGGCATAAGCTATCACCTTACCTCGTTGTACCAACACACAACCTAGGCCAACTCTGGATGCATCACAATAGATCACATAACCATCTGAACCCTCTGGTAGAGTCAAGACAAGAGTTATAGACAATCTAGTTTTTAATTCTTCGAAGCTTTTCTCACAATCATACGACCATTGAAACTTGACCATCTTCTGCGTCAACCTAGTTAATGGTGAGGCTATGGATGAAAATCTTTCCACGAACCTTCTCTAATAAACCGCTAGACCTAAGAAACTTCTGATATCTGCGGCAGAGGTAGGTCTGGTCCATTGTTTTACTGCTTCTATCTTCTGTGAATCTACTCGGATCCCTTCGTTAGATACAATGTGACCAAAGAAAAGCAACAGATTGTAACCAAAATTCACATTTGCTAAACTTAGTGAATAACAGGCGATCCTTAAGAGTCTACAAAACAATTCTCAAATGACTAGAATGTTTTTCCTCACTCCTAGAGTAAATGAGGATATCATCAATAAAGATGATAACGAACAAGTCCAAGTAATGTTTGAACACTCTGTTCATTAAATCCATGAAAGCTGCAGGAGCATTAGTTAGTCCTAATGACATAACTACAAATTCATAATGACCATACCAATATCTGAAGGCTATTTTCATAATGTCACTATCTTTGACTCTGAGATGATGATAACCCGATCTGAGGTCTATCTTTGAGAAATGGATATCACCCTAAAGTTTTTCAAACAATTCATTAATCCTGGGGATGGGATACTTATCCTTGATTGTGACCTTTTCAACTTTCTATAGTTAATGCAGATTCTGAGGGAACCATCTTTCTTCCTTATCTAAAAGGTCTTTCAACCGCTCTTTCAATTCCTTAAGCTCTGCTTGAGCCATTCTTTAAGGAGTAATAGAAATAGGTTGGATATCTGGATGGAGATCAATTCCATAGCCGATTTCCCTTTTAGGAGGTACTCCGGGAAGATCTTCTCGAAACACTTCTGGAGATTCACAGACTACTGGAACTGACTCAAGAGTTGGGGTTTCGAGGCTAGAATCCTTAACCTGAACTAGATGATAGATATAACCTTTAGATGTCATATTTCTGGCCTTAAGGTAAGAAATTAATCGACCCATAGTTGCTAAGCTACTACCTTTCCATTCTAAGATTGGTTTGTCTGGAAATTGAAAATGAACAATCTTAGTTCTGCAATCGACTAAGGCATAACATAAGTTTGACCAATCTATGCCTAGAATAACATCAAAGTCTATCATTTCTAACTCTACTAGATTTGTAGAGGTGACATTCTGAGAGACTGTGACAGGGCAATTTCTGCATACCCGTTAGCTATAATAGGGTCATCGACTGAGTAGAGACTGAGAAAGGTTCTGAGAGAGTTTCTGGACTAACACTGAATTGAACTTCTATACTGAGTTACAAAAGACAAAGTCATGTTTGTTGTATGGGTGAACCATATGTGAGTCACATCCTTGAGTTGGTAGGATGCCAATCTCATCTATAACTACCACTTATTGACATCACACCAAAAATTTTCTTGTCCTCGTCAATGAACTTTTGTGGGTCCTTAGCAACTTATGACCTTGAAAACATACGCGGATTCATCCTAATGAAATCACAAAGTCTAGATGCCACTAATCAATCATTTCAATGAGTAGGAACTCAATTCTGCTGATTGTTTTTGTTGTTCATACTCAAATCCAAAAGGTGAATCGGCATTCTGAAACACTATATTTGAACTTCCTTATCTGGTATTAGAAGAACTGTGTTAGAATTGCGTGCATTTGAATCCCATGACTAAGGTCTATGAGAAGGCATGATCTCAAACGTAGAATGTCAAGTTTGATTGGAATAAGATCATACCTTATGCAGGATAAGAGTAATAAGAAAGTGAGTTTTCCTAAAACACTTCATAGACTCCCTCTCATTAGATGTGGTGAACTTTACACCCATGAAATAACTCTACTTACTGCGGATTTTTTGGACATCCTAGTACTCTTGAACCTAGTGCTCTGATACCAAGTTTTGTCACTACCCGAGAAACCCTCGAGACGCGGACACGGAAATTTGGACCACAAGTGATCCCAAGTTAATCATGTTGGCGTGATCATAAGTATACTAAAGATAATAAACTGATGAAAAAGCTAAATCATAATCATAATTAAATCTTAAAACAGGGGGAATACCCATATTATATAACAGAGATATTTGAAAACAATGAGTTTAATACAAAGGAAATATTACTCAATACTAAGTTGAATCTAACTATGGATGAAATAAGCCTCTAAATTGGACTAGAAATACTAGGACAAGCCCCAGCTAAATGTAGCAAAAACTGAAACTACATGACTAAATACTGAATGAAACTCATGATTGTTGTCCTCGCAGAATGAGGACTCACCACTGAATCTACTGAACTGGAGATTGGGAAAATTGATCTATGTGTGATCTGGATGCTGAAAATCTGAACCTACATCTCGAGAAGATGTGACACACTTATGTGTCAGTACTTGAAAGGTACTGAGCATGTAGGATAGAGTAAAGTTGGCAAGTGTAATAATCTGACATGATAAACTGAATTCTAAGCTAACTGGATGCAATGACCAATTTATAACATGTTGAAACTGAACACTGAATATACTGATAAATAATCAATGCAGAGAGTGTGACTGATATGTAGGAGCTACTAATAACCGATAATAAAACCACATGAGGTAAATGTTGAGTCCGATGTATATGCCCTATCGAGAGGACCCAATATACCATGCCAGAGGTATAAAGGCATGCTGGCGTGATCACTAAACTGATTACCCACTGAGGGGACTTACAACCTACTTGACTAGTAGTTCTGAGACATTTGGGTACGTTAAACCCCAGTCTAACTCGGTATTATACTACTCCCATGAATTCTGAAAATTTACTGATTATGTCTGATTTTCTTTAAATACTGCATAGCTCAAAACTAAACATGCAAACTGAGAATGCAACTATTAATTCGGTAATAATTCATTTATGACTGAGGCATGTATATCTGAAGTAACTGAAATATCTGACCTAGCATGTGTAATTCAAGAACTAAAGAAATACAAAGCTAGGGTTCTGAAATTCATGCAATAAACTGAATAATAACATAATAATCTAATTTGGAACATAAAACTAATAAATTTATAAAGTTCTGTTGAAGTTCTAGAAACCTATATCTAATCATGATATGAGAATCAAGAATCTGACTGAAAACTAGGGATTCAATGGGTTAAAGGAACCCACTAGTGAGATACCACATACGTGGTAATGAAATCCACAGAAAAAAAATTATGTTTTGTGGCTGGAAATACTTGACACTTGTTTTGTTCTTGAACTAGGGTTCTCGAGATTTTTCTCCTTTCTTGCTTCTACTTTTCTAACTTTTGATCTAATGATTTGATTTAGATATGTTTTTATTATGTTTCCACGCTTAAACATACTAAAATATGATGATTTAGAGTCAAAACGACGTAACTTAAGGTTTAAACAGAGTGGGAAAGGTATAAAAGACCCCTGGGAAGGTTTTTGTCAGACCAAACGATGGCCAGGACTAACGGTCTGTCGTCTGCCCAATGCCCCGTTGGTGGGTCCGTCTTCAGGGCCTGTTCGACAAGCCTTTACTAAAATGGGCATAACTGTTTACTCGGAGATCTGATTTTAGCAAGTTCGGTGGATATGGAAAAATAATTCAATTATCTATCTGTGGGTAGGTCATGGGACACCGAATTCATTTTGTACTAAGAGTGATGACCATTTGAAGGTTACTCAACTACATTTTCCCTTAAATTTTTGGAAATTTTCCACCTACAGACCGTCGCTGCACCTATGAATTGTGTTGGTCATCCGTAGCTCTTGTTAGAGAGTGGGTTAAGGGAGTATTAATCAATGGTCACGGACTACGGATCCGTCGTCTCACCTACGGACCCATAAATCCTTTCGTCGTCCTAGACTTAATTTATATTTCTGGGCTGAATTTTTTGGGAGCTTATGATCCTATCGACGGTTGTGCAGGATGGACCATGGTTGAGGTTACGGTCCGCCGATGCCACCATTGGTAGAACCTACAGATTTTTCAAAAAAAACTAATTTTTGGTCTGTTTTAGCTCGGGGTGTTACATGATCTTACTGAGAGATAGCTCAAACAAGACTTCTATAGGTTTCTTAATTAGGTGACTAAAACCTGTTGTTGATGCAGTCTGTGGATGTTCATTTATGAGGAACCATTTTCAGTGACCATGCAACTGTTGGATGAAGTTTCCAAAAACAATAGGTTATGCTACACCAAAGATGTAGAAGCAGGGGAATTACGATATACATTTGAGATTTTAGCTGAACAGAAAAAGAAGAAAGAAGAAAGAGATTAGGATATGGCACATCTGAGAATTCAATTTGATTTTCTAACGAAACGTACTGTGTCCAAGTCCAAAAAAGTCAATGTTGTGGGACAACAAAGCAGATATGAAGATCAAGGTAATGACATTGATGAGGAAGCTAACTACTTGGGAAACAAAGTAGGTTTCCAAAATTATAACTCTAGACATCATGGGTATAATTCAAAGATGGTCAATATGATAGACCACGAAATAGAGAGCAAGGAAACCGGCAGAATAGAGATAGGTATAGAAATGACCGTAGTGATGTACATATGCCCCAGGTTTCATATAAAGAACAAATGATAATTCCAATGGATCTAAGCTAGAAGACATGATAGCCAAGATGCTTCAAAAGGTTGAATTAACAGATGCAAGAGTTAAAGAAATAAGGGGTGAGTTCTCAAGCATGAGTCAACTGGTTGACTTTCACACCACCTCTATTAAACAAATAGGGAAACAGTTGGGACAACTCTCAACATCCCTTAATTAGAGAAAGAATAGTTCATTACCAAGTGATAACATTTAAATCCCAACAAGGAATGACATTGAATAGTCATCACTACTAGGAGTACTAAGGTGGTATCTAACAAAAACCCTATAGGTACGAATGATGAACAAGTTTAAGGAGCAAGTTGGCATAAAGGAGGATAAAAGTGAACCTGTAGAAGACTTGGAAGAGGTTCAGAAAAGAGCAACTCCTACAAGAGGACAAGAGAAAGAGATAAAAAAAATAGCTTTTACAGCAGATTCCTAAACCTCCTCCTCCTTTATCTCAAAGACTTAAAAAGAAAATTTAAGATGGGAAGTTTAAAAAGTTCATATCCATGCTGAAGTAGCTTTCAGTAAATATCCAACTCTTGAACAAATGCAAGGATATTCCAAGTTCACAAAAGACTTGTTTACCAAGATAATAGCTGTAAGTCTTAATTTTTCTAATGCATTGCAGTGCTATTGCAACCAGATATTTTGTTCAAAAAAAGAAGATCCTGGTGCTTTCACAATTCCATACAACATTGGGTCAATCAAGTGTGCCAAAGCGTTGTGTGATTTGGGAGTTATCATAAATTTGATGCCATTACCCATCGATAAAAAGTTGGGTTTGGGAATGCCAAAACCTACAAGAATGATATCGATGGTAGTTCACATGTCAGTTAAGCGACCAATGGGAATCTTGTGTCATATTTTTGTTAAGGTGGATAAATTTATCTTCCCAAAAGATTTTTTTATCCTGGATCGTGAAGTAGACTTTGAAATGCCTATAATTTATGGAAGACCATTTTTAGCTACAGGAAGAGATTTGGTTGATGTTGAGCGAGGTAAGTTGAAGTTTAGACTAAATTCAGAAAAAGTCAGGTTTAACATATGCATATCAATGAAACAACCATGGAGATAGAAGTGGTATCTGCAATGGAAGTTGTTACTGATGATGACATAAGAGTACCTATAGAAGAGTGGGTAGTTGTTGAAATATTAGTTGCAATGTTGATGAAATTTGATGTGGATTTCTTATTTTAGTATGGAGTAAATGTAAATGATTTACAGGGTATAGGAGAACATTCTTATGCTCCCAAGAAACTATATCTGGATTTGAAAGCCCGACTAGATCCTCCAGCAAACCTTCAATCGAAGAACCACCACTTTTGGAGTTGATACAGTTGCCAAGTCACCTAAGGTATATATTTTTAGGTACTAACAACATTTTACCTTTGATATTGGCTGCAAATGTAAATGAAGACAGGTACATGAGGTGGTTAAAGTGCTTCAAAGATTTAAAAATCCTATTGACAGGACTAATATTGATATAATTGGAATTCCTCCACGCATTTGCACACACAAAAATATTCGTGAGGAAGATTACACACCCAACATTGAGCATCAAAGGAGATTGAACCCACTAATATAAGAGGTGGTGAAAAAGTAAATAATAAAATGGTTAGATGTTAGGGTGGTTTACCCGATCTTAGACAGTCACTGGGTCAGTCGAGTGCAATGTGTGCCAAAAAAAAGGAAGGCATGATTGTGGTGGCAAATGCAAATAATGAACTAGTTCCACAGTGCTCAGTGACCGGGTGGTGAGTATGCATGGACTACATGAAACTTAACAGATGGACCTTGAGGGACAATTTCCCTCTGTCATTTATGGACCAAATGTTGGACAATTTAGAAGGTACAGGTTGATATTGTTTTTTAGATGGATACTCTTGTTACAATATGATATTCGTTCCTCCTGAAGATCAAGAAAAGAATACATTTACATGTCCTTAAGGCAATTTTGCATTTTAACGCATGCCGTTTGGATTATGTAATGCACCGGTTACATTATAATGACGTATGATGTTCATTTTTTCAAACATGGTGGAGGAAACTCTAGAAGTATTTATGGAAAATTTCTCTATAGTAGGCAATACTTTTGTTGACTGTTTCTTGAATCTTAGCAGGGCATTACTAAGATGTGAGGAAGCCAACTTGCTGCTGAACTAGGAGAAATGCAACTTCATGGTTAAAGAGGGCATAGTTCTTGGACATAAAGTGTCGCAAAAATAAATTGAAGTTGACAAGGCAAAGATGAGGTGATTGAAAAATTGCCTCTGCGTATTTGAGTCAAAGGTGATCCAAGCTTCTTGGGACATGCTGGATTCAATAGGAGTTTCACCGAGGACTTCTCCAAAGTTGAACACCCCATGTGCCATTATGAAATCCTAAAAGAGAAACTGATCTCAACACCTGTAATCATTGGTCCAAACTAGGCAGAACCAGTTTAAGTGATGTGTGACGCCAGTGGAACTTGATTAGGTGTTTTATTTGGTCCAAAGTGCAACAATATGTTCTA